>RXOD01004493.1:0-21535 GCA_005223375.1 Amoebophrya sp. AT5.2
GTACTTCAACTTTTCCTCGGTTGGCGCCGCCGGGGGAAAGCCGGGCGGGAGCGGGTCTTACGGCAAGGGCGGCGCACCGGGGAGTAGTAGTTCCGGCCGCGGCGACCCTCGCGCGAGCCAGACCGCGTTGATGCACCCGTCGTCGTCGTCCAGCAGTTCCCTGTCGCTCTCTCCGAACCGCAGCCCGAATCCCGGCGTTGCGGCTGGCCAGACGAACCTGCCCCTCGGCGACTCCGCATTATCCGCGGACATCGAGGAGCACGAGCGCGCGGCGCCGCCCGAGCACGTGCTGACCGCGGACCAGATCGCGGCTATCGAGAGTGAGTGGCAGGCGATGCAGACGCGGCTCGAGGACGCGGACCAACTGGAGGAGCTGATTAAGGACGCCGCTGTGGATATCAACCGGCTCCGGGAGCTCGACGAGAACGCGAAGTCGGACATCGTGCTGGTGTTCGCGCTGTGTGCGGCGCAACAGCTCTTCTCGGACGTGGACGCCCTACAGCGCTCCGTGGTGGTGGCGGAAGATCTTGATGGTGGGGCCTCTACGAACATTGCGGCGGCGACGCCAGCGCAGAGGCAGAGCGGGACCACGGGGGGGAACGCGATGCAGGCCGGAGCAAAGCCGCGGAGCTCGGCAGCAGGCGCTGCGCCGCCTCCCGGTAGACGGGCAGAAGGAGGGCCGAGTCCGGAGGCCGTGGTGCCGCGCATCCCGAAATTCGCGCCGCCGCGGCGACGACGGTCGTCCTCGATCTCGGATCTGTTGGACGAAGACATTCCCTTCTTCGACCGCAGCGCCCTGCATCCGGAGTTGAAGCGAAGCCCGGCGGGAGGCAGAAACTCAGCGCCGCAGCAGGCGGGCGACGAGCACGAGTTCCCGCCGCCTTCTGAGAAAATGTCCTCACCGGAGAGCGCCTTTGACAAAGACGCCGTGGTGGAGGCGTCGGAGGCAACCACGCCGACCACTACCGCGCGCGACAACGAAGACGCAACGCCGGCGTTGTCGATAGGAGGAAACTCCACAGTGAAGGATTTTTCGGGGCCTGCAACTCGTGCCCCGGCGCAAGAAGGGCGGAAAGAGGGGGCAGCTGGGAGTCCTGGTGGGAAAGCCACGGCAGAGGGCGAAGGAAAGGAGGGGAGCGTCGTGGAGCAGGGTGACGAACCCGGCCGAGGGGAATCGGCAGTGACGAGGTGGGACACCGTGGCTTCGCAGGATCACGGCCCGGAAGAAAAGGAACGACAGCGAAGCTCCGCGTCCGCGCACTCTTCCTCAGGCGTTTCGGAGGCGGGAATTGCTTCAGACGCAGCAACGTCGGGAACGTCGTCAGGGGAGAAAAAATTAGAGTCCGCAACGTCCCAGGACGATAGCGACGCGGCCGCGCCGCAAGATCAACGGGAGCGCCAGACGGCGGAGGCAGGGACGCCTCGCCTGGGCGCGCCGCGTGGGCTCGGGAGCGGAACACCGCGTTTGAAGCCCGACGGGCCGCGGGTTTCCGGTAGGGATCCGCAGTTGCCGACGGACAGCGCCGGATCTCCCGTGGCAGCTGGTGGAAACGCGAGATCTGCAGCAGCGAATCCTTCCTCCACTCCCGCCAGCGTTGTTGCCGCGGTCGTTCCCAATGCTTCTCCGCCGTTGCCACGCAAGTCGCTGGAGCAGAAGAAGCCTGGCGGAAGTGGCGGCGCGCGCACGAGCGCGAGTACCGCGACATCGGCGCAGCCACAGGCACTTGCGTCCCAGACATCACTACAGCAGCATGAGCACTCCAACCGCTTTCCATCGCAGGAGTGGATGACCGCCGACAACGCCAAGTCCATCGCGCGCTTCCGCAAAACGCTGATCCGCAAGCACCTCTCGATCCTCCAGTCCCTCTCGCAGGAGGTGCTCCAGCTGCAGCAGCAGGTGTACGAGCCTCTCGTCGGCGTGTACCGCAACTGCGTGCACCTGGGGGAGCGGATCGAGTACCGCAAAATCGTCACGCAGCGGTTCCCGAGCGGGAAGCAGCGCCTACTGCTGATTCGGGACCTGGTGGCCGCACTACTGCTCAGCGGGCTGCTGGACGCGCGCTGCCGCGTGCTCATGTTTCTCGTGAGCGAGAAGGGCTTTGACGTCTCCCGCATCAACTGCATGAGCTGGGAGCGGGAAATCGGGGGCGCGCTGTACAAAATCCTGAAGTCAGACGAGAACTCGGTGGACAACTCCAGCAAATACTGGAAGGTGGCGGGAGGCGTCATCGGGGGCGGCCTGCTGCTGGGACTCACTGGAGGTACGCGCTTGTTTCCGCAATTTGTTTTGCGATGTTCTACGTATGCCTGCTACGGCAGAGGCAGTGTCACCACCACATGATTAGTTGTGCAACTACGCTATGAAACGAAAATAACGTATAAGTACCCGCCTTGCACTATGAAAAGCTTTTCCAGGTCTCGCGGCCCCCGCGGTTTCGGTTGGTCTCGGTGCGATCGGTTCTGCCGTCGCGGGTGCGGGTGCAGCTGTGGGTCTTGGTGCTGCCGGTACAGCCGTCGCCGGCACGCTCGGCGGGGTCGGCGTATTTCTAAGCTCGCTCGGCACCGCGGGCGCCATGGCGGTGTTCGGCACGGTTGGCGCGGGCATGGCCGGCGTGAAGCTCGGCAAGCGGTTCGGCGACCTGTCCGAGTTCGTGTTCGTCCCCATGTCCGACGAAAAGAAGATCACCTCCATATCCGGCTTCGGCAACTTCCACTACATCCAACGGCTGCAGCTCTACTTCGCCGACGGCCGGCTCGTCGAGTACGGCGATGAGGACGACGGCACCGTGTTCGAGCCATTTTCGCGTAAGGCGAGAGGGAAAACCCGTCATTTTTTGGGGACATCTTCCCTGCTGGGGGAGTGGGAGTCTTGTATTAGTTTGTCTCGTAGGTGGAGGTGGTCTCGGTATCGCATGACCTTCTTATGACTCCGTTGTGGCTCGTAATTCTCTTCCTTGTGTTATGCCTGATGCTGATTCTGATATTCTGTCTTGTATTTGCTCGCATCGTGCTCCGTTCACCTAAGAGAGCAAGCAGAACAAAGCCGCAGCGACGGCCTTGGTGCAGCAGCGTGGTCTCGTTATTTGGTCCTGTATTTCGTCTCCGATGTTCGGTCTCGGTAATAAGTAGGCGAATCGTCTGTACCTGCCGGAATCAATCGCCGCCGAAAATTGTGGGTTTTTCACCCCTCCAATTTGCTGAACGCCGACGAGTACCTCGTGAAGGTCGAGGGCTACTTTGCCGAGCCCGAGAGCCGGCGGAACTTGGGGTATTCCCTGGAGTTCACCACGAACACCGGGCGCGTGGGTAAGTTCGCGTCCACCGGCTCGTATCTGCAGTTGGAGTCCACCATTTTCAAGGCGAAGCAGGCGGCGGTGGGCGAGCAGATCGTGGGGCTCCGGTTCCGCCGGAACCGGCTGCAGGGGCTCGAGACCAGTCCCGTGTCCGCGACCACGGCGGGGGAGAGCGGCGCGGTGCAGCTGGTTTTGTTCGTGTCGGGCTGGTTGAAGGAGGAGACGCAGGTGACGGAGACGTGGCGCAAGGTGGCGGCGCGGCACTTCCCGCGTAGTGATCACTTCGCGCTGCGCTGGGAGACGGGCCAGCTGATCCGGCTGGGCTCCGTACTCTCGGACACGGTGAAGTCGTACGTGGGCGAGCAGGCCGCCTCGCTGTGGGTGCGGGCCACCGTGGCCACGGTGTCCGTGTCGGCCGCGTACGCACTCGTGTGGCCCTGGTACGTGGTGAGCTACCTGAAGGACCTGGACCACGAGTGGACCGTGGTGAAGGAACGCGCGAAGCTCGCGGGACAGGCGCTGGCGAACGCGATCAGCGACCGGCAGGCGCTCGGGCAGCGACCTGTGGTGCTGGTGGGCCACAGCATGGGCGCGCGCGTGATCTACTACTGCCTGCAAGAGCTGCACGCTCTCGGGGCCTATCACTGCGTCATGCACGCGGTGCTGCTCGGAACGCCCTGCTCGCCACGCGGGGAGGGCTGGGAAAGAGCGCGACAGGTAAGTTAGTACCATCAGAACCATGGCTATGGCAAACCTAGCTACAGACTTTGGGTTTCTTCAAGCTATAATCATGTAGTCGGAGAGGCACGCTTCTTGTATACCATCAGCATCGACGATTTAAGAACGACGCCGTCTTCACCGCTGAATCCGTGCTCCATCCAAGATTTCTGGGCAGAGCAAAGCGCTTGCGCTGAACGTCAGCGACTTCGAATCACAGTACGGAAAAGCGTCATGCCCATGGAACCATAGCAAAGACTGCAAAATTCAAAATTCGCTAAGGTCGTCTCCGGGCGGTTGATCAACGGGTACATTACAAGCGACTGGATACTCGGCTTTTTGTACCGGTACATGGAATGGAAGATCGCAGTTGCTGGTTTGGGTCCCGTCGCCGACGTGAAAGGAGTGGAGAACCACGACCTGAGCGACCTTGTGGCCGCCCATGATGAGTACCCGCAGCGCATGGACGAAATCTTCACCAGACTCAAGTTTTACTAGACCCGATGCTCATGAAGATGAACATGATCATGATCATTCAAACGGCCATCGCCATCTCAAACAATCTCTCGTGGATTCGCCTTTGCAGTAATCGACTTGTTCCGCTCGATGGTTGAGCAGCTGCTACCCGGCTTGCCGAGACGAGCAATGAGCAAGACAAAGAGCACGTTTGTTGGATACCTGTTGTTGGCTTTCGTTGCTTCGCACACTGAAGATTTACAAACCCGAAAAAACAGATTCTCATCGATGAGGGAATGCTTTCGTGTTTCGTCCGTCTTGTCGTCGGCATGCAGGTCGATCCTCTAGCACACTCGTCGGTATCGTCAATGAGTCGTTGTTTTCGCGGCGTCCGTGCTCGTGCAGCTCCATTCGTGAAGCTATTTCGTTTTTGTGCATTGGTATTGGCACGCTTACGCATGCGCACTGGAACGAACTGCAGAGCGCGTTGCAGTGCGCTAACGTAAGCGTGCCTCCAGTGCCTTCTCCTATGAAAAAATAGATATAACTTTTATCCAGGATTCGAGGTAGGCGTAGGAACCCCCACGGAACCTTAGCATACTTTACGTAAGATCTGGTATCCACCCACCAAACAACTTTGCGTTTGCAGTAAAGATTAGGTATCCCACCAAACAAACCACGAAAAACAATCACGCAAAAAAGCGAAGACTGACCGCTAAAAACAAAAAACCGACCAGCTAAACGGAAAAAAAGATCGGCCTCATAATTAATTTAATCAAGAAAATTTTTCACTATCACTCGGGCTCGGCAAATAACCCGCACATCCAAAGTCAGTGAGAGTAAAGTTGGCGTAGCTTTGCGTCTTTAGCTCTAGAAAATCAATCTTCTTCGGAAAAAGAACGTCAACCGTTTGTGCCGCACGAGATCGAGGGACCTACAATCCACGAGGCAGGGGAGGTGAACCACAGACAGACAAACAGACAGACAGACAGATCGACCTACTTCAAAAAAAGGACTCACGGAAGAACTAGGGTAGCCGGGAGCGCGAGCGGGTACTGATCGAAATTGTTGTACACGCAACGTCAAGTCGGAAGCCAATCGCAGTCTACCACCGAGGAAATCAGGCATCAACGAACGGAGGACGACGAGAACAAGACTACTTTTTCACCGCAGATACAGCACCGACCAGGAATCAGCAGAGCAGAGGTACACTTTTTGGTTGCCTGCACTAACTGAAACCGAATGGGATGGCCGAAATGCGGACCTCATTGATTTGGTGCATCTGTGAGAGCCGACGTCCGTCGTGCTGGGCCATACGCCTGTCTGGCTCTTGACTCAAGGGATGTACTTACTTTTACGTGCATCTTAATAAACGGCGCAAAGGGCCATGTTGGGCACGGAAAAATGAATGTAAAATACAAACACAGGTATACAGTATTTTCTTTTAGCTGCAGGAGCAGGTTCTCTCTTCGCAAGACTTCCAGCACGATGCACCGGACGAACGCTTCCGGATCCGTGGGCGGCCCACGCACCGGGCCTGGTCGGCGGTCGCATTTCGCGTGCCGCCGCCGCGGCCGTGCGCTGGCACTGGCTGCGTTCGGGTTCACGGACCGCCTGCACGAGGCCACCACCACCAAGCAAAACAAGCAGTTCATGGCGCGCAGGCTGGAGCAGGAGGAAGGCCCGGACATGATGACGCAGCAGGAGGAGGGCGGGGCTAACGCGCAGGCTGGTACTTACATAAAACTAAATCAATGAATGTGGTGTAAAGTCGTGTTAGTGTATGCGAAAGTTTGTGTTCGGCTTCAGTTGCAGTCCTAGGGTGCTCAAACTCGCACGAAGCACGTTCGTATGTTGCTCGCAATGGGTCAAGTGGAATTTCCTCGCTTCTGCGCGGCGCCCACCTTGGGGCGCACTTCTTTTTGCTAGGCTACCGGCACTCTACTTGGGCATGCGTAGGTCTGGGCTCATAAGTACAACTCTCACAATGTGCTTCGCTTCAACCGATGACAAGATCCTGCCAACTAAGGATCACCATTATGGACCTCTGGGTCTGGGCCCCGGAATTTTTTGGCTGGGACCGACTAGCCACACTCGAGGCCTCGAGGACTTTTCGATTGTATTTTCTCTACGATGTTTCGGTCACTGCCGTGGCTGGGAAGCACAGGTCGCGGCACCGCCACAGATGGCCGTGCGACCCCCGGACCTCGCGGAGGAAGAGGAACGGAATGTCCTTTGACGCCGCTGCTGCCTTTTCTCCCCTACGGCGACCACTCCGATGCTAAGAAAGTAATGTGGTGCTAATCAATGTTTTTGTTTGATCTTGGTGGCAGAAGCAGAACCGAACGAGGACCGTTGGGATTGGGATCATATGGGTACAGTAGAATGATGGTGCGTCTACGCGTTGTCGCCTTGTTTCGAGCACCTATTCTACCGCTACAACTCGAAACAATTTATCGGTTACTCATGACGACCGACCGGTTACTCATGACGACCGACGCTGCAAGTTCGGCTCATAGGGCTTTGTGCGTGCCGACAACAGGAAACTTCTGGTAAACGAAAGAATCATCAATGGAAATGAATTGAGCGTGTCTATAACAAATCAGACCGCGGCCGCGCGCGCGGGCAAAACGAGCAGAAGGAGGAATCGCAATTGCAGCGAGCGGTGGAAATTGGAGCGGAAGCAGACACCCAGACATCGTGCGAGGACCAGCAGGCCTTGCCGGAGCAAGACGGAAAGGACGCGTCCTCTGGAGCGACCGCGACTTTCCTGGAGAAAGACGGAAACTGGATTCCGTGGGTAAGAAGCCGGCTGCCGCCGGCCTGTGGAGGTGGTGGCGAAAATAAAGAGGAACCAAAAGTGACACTAAAGCAGGGAGCAGCCGGGACAGACGGCGAGACGGTTTCGAACGCGCGTGGCAGGCCACCCGCGCCCGAGAGTGCCGTGGACTTCGCTTTGGGTAGCAAAGTCTTAGAGTTAGCTCGTGCAGGAGGCAATCGCAATTCGAATATGGATAAGCTATACAAGATCCTCGGTGCTAAGTTCACGGAGAAGGGCAAAACGGCGGCGGCGCAACTCGTCAACTTTGACTCTGGGAAAGATGAACTCGGACAGCTCACCACACGCAAGCGCGCACTATGGCAAGCGTACTTCTGGGGTGACGCAACCGCCATCGTGGGGCTCAAGAAGTACGGCGCGGAGCTCGCCGCTGGGGAGGGGAACGGAGCATTGGACGCCGTGGCAGAGGGAATCCACGAGGGCAAGCTGCCTATCGACAAATTTGGAGTGCCAGACTTGGAGAACAATCCGCAAGCTGCACAAATCGTGCTGGCTGCCTTGAACAGCAGGACCGTGGACTTCGCGTTGGGTAAGAAAGTCTTAGATTTGGCGAAAGAGGGCAACTGGGGAGAGCTATACAAGGAGCTCGACGAAGTGGCTAGGACGAAGGGCGAAACGGCGGCGGCGCACCTCGTCAACTTTAACTTTCGAGAGCAGAGCGACATGAACCTGGACACGCCCATCGGTGACCGATCGGGGCGACGGAAGCGCGTACTATGGCAGGCTTATTATTTGGGCAATTCGGAAGCCATCAGCCGCTTGAAGAAACAATATGGCGCGAAGCTTGTCGATAAGGCGGACGGACTCAGCTGGCAAACTGAAGACAGTGCAAAACAGGATGCCGTGGGAGAGGGAATGACAGACGGGCAGGAAGCTTGGTCCGAATTGAAGAAGCGAATGAATTTGCAGGAGCCACAGGCTGCGTTGCGTGCGTTGGAGAACGAGGTCTTCATCATCGAGAAGGGCAGCGATATGCTGGACCTGGCTAAACACGCAATGTGGGACAGCGTGTACAAAATTCTTGATGTCGCGAAACAAAAGCAGCAAGAAGACGGGAACCTGCTACATCGCCTCGTCAACTTCGACTCTGGGAAAGATCAAGACGGAAAGTTCGTCGCTGGGTTACGCAAGAGCGCACTATGGCAAGCAGAGTTTTTTTTTGGCGATTCGGCAGCCGCAAAGAGGCTAGCAGGGTATGGCGCGAAGCATGTCGATGTCGCGACTACATCTTCTATGCCCACGACTTACGACGAAGAAGCAACGACGAGCGGAGACTTGGAATCCCCGCCCTTCGTCCAGCCCGGAGGTTCAGTTCCGCACGAGTTCGCCGTGCGCGGGGAACGGACTTCCGCCATGTCCGAGTTAGCGAAGAGCCTCACCGCCGTAAGCAAATTGGGGAGGGCGGAGGCGAGGCAAAGGGCCTCCGGCCTCGCGCGCAGCGCTAAGCCCAAGCCCACGGGCACAATCACGCAGGCCCCCACAAACTATGGGGAAAAGAAAAACGGCCCGGAGGAGGCCGACTTCCAATTCGAATCAAACGTGTTGAACCTGGCATATCGTGGCGAATGGGGGAATCTGTACGCCACGCTTGATGCGGTGGAGGAAAAATATGGAAGGGAGGCTATGGTGCGCCTGGTCAACTTTGACTCTGGACGGAAGAACAGGGATGACCTGAGCGATCCCATCATTCCTGGGCTACGCCAGCGCGTCCTTTGGCAAGCGTACTGGCATCTGGACGCAGATGCCATCAGGACGCTGGTGAACGAGTACGGCGCGGAGCTCCCTAGTCCCACGGATCATTATCAGCAGAGTGCGCACCATGCACTGAAAGCAGTTGCTGATCAAAAAAACTACAAAATAGAAACCACTGAAGGCATCTTGGCTGCACAGAAAGAAGTGGATCGCTTGAACACAGGAGCAGAACTTGATAAGCCCACGCAACCCTCGAACTGGAACGACATCGTCACGAAGACGACGCAGGAGCTGCCTGCGGGTGCGGCCTCGGCATCTACATCGGGACGAAGCGGATCAAGGAGCGCAAGTGCCGACGTTGATGATCCCGTTGCCGATTTTGATGATCCCAAGCTCGGTGCGCAGGCTTTGCTGGCGGCACAGAAGGGGAATTGGAGCGAGGTTGTTCAGATTATTGGTCAGGATAGAAAGGCCGCGAAGGGTAACGTTAAGTCACGTAGAGGCCAGCCCTTATTCGATATCGAAGCACAGAAATATAAAGACAAAGACGCTGCCTTAGCGATTAGGGTAAATTACTTCATCACGGCTGCGAGCTAAAATACGGTTGATGTAGTTTGGCGCTCGCGCGCCTGCTACCCGCTGAGGTCTCGCACTTCGTTTTCGAACAGAAAGTAAGTGTCTTCTCAGCCGAGGTTCATCTCGCCGCGATGAGACTTTTTCTCGCGCCCGCCCGCACCAGTTTCATGGCGTCTTAGGACCCTTTGTGGGGGTGGGGCTTCTCCTATCGGCCAGCCGGCGCGACCACTATGTGGCCGCGTTTCTCCCGCGGCTGCGGGGTAAGGTCCGCGTCGTCCCCGTGCACCTGGCATAGCATGTCGTGGCCTCGTCGAAGGAGCGGAGCTGGCTTCACGCAGCTCTGATTTTTTGCTGGGGCGAGAGGCTTGTGCGTGCCTGTCGTTGCAGCTGTGCCGTTATTTAGGCGACTTGTGATCATATAAAGATAATCTATAATCTGCCGGAACTCGTACCGAATGTGACCCACCAGCACGACAGGATGGCGCGCCCCCTGCAGGCGGCAATAGCGTATCAAAGGGTAAACTTTCTCGATGACGGGTCTCATCTGCGATAAAGGAAAATTAGGCCCGGAGCCGGACAGCTCCTCAACTACAGCCCCTACCCTAGCCTATTGATTCGTATTTGTTAGGCAGGCCCTCTCCTCGTCGTCCTCCAAGGATGGAGAAGGGAATGCGGGACTTCCTCATTGACCTTCTTGTGTGTGCTGCGATTCGGTCTCGCATTGAATGTTTCGAAGATCGAAATAAACGGCACGAGCTAATGGGCCAGCGAAAGCGTATACGTTTTGCTTGTGGAGGGGATGGGGCGTGAGTAACTTGTTCACCGGGAGGGGGAGGGGATGAAAGGTGGAGATATGTGGCCCAGCTAGGATTCGGCTTAAGTACTTCCCGGCGGAACTAGTGTTCCCAGGTGCGCACGTACAGCGGTTCCATATCCGTTTGTTTCCGGCGACAGATATTACGACCCAAAACAAAGCGCAGTGGAATTGGAAACGGAAAGTGCTATCAATCTGTGGGTTTGACGAAGACAGGGCCGGGCATTAATTATGGCTCTCGAATTTTTTTTCTGCTTGTTGGAATAAGGAGCTTGCCGCCTCAACAAAAGTGTTTGGAAATGGACGTGGTATGGCTCTCTACCAACTTGCGCACGCGTACATGCTTCATAACCGGGACATTTGGCACCAGCTCCATTGGAGGAACGACAAAACTGCAGCCGCCGTGGACTTCATTCGCGGAAACTACTTGTTGTGGTTGGCATGGCAAGGCGATGACCAGTTGCGTTGGGCACCCTTCAGATACTACTGGAAGAGGTCAGGGCGGACAAAGAGAAGGTGTCGGATGTTGCTGGTGAGGACAAGTCGAGGATGACCTCTGCGCGCGAGGCCGCACTTCAGGACCAGAGCCGCCTTGTGAACTTCGATCGTCGTGTGGTTAAAGTCAGCGACGAGCCCGGTACCGATAAATTCGAGGTGAGCACTGTCGAGCGGTCTCGCAACGCAATTTGGCAAGCGGCCTATCACGGCAGCCGGGATGTCGTTGATTTGTTGCGTAGCTTCGGTGCGCAGCCTGCTCCGGGTGCTGGGGACACCCTTTTGTCTGCCGTTTCAGAGGGATTTAGCGACGACACAGCAGCTGAGGAACGCCAAGAAAAAGAAGGGTTTGCCGATTCGGATAAGAATCGGCTGAACGAGTTGCTGATTGCGGCGTTGAAGAACGAGTGGGGCAGCGTGAATGAAATGCTCAGCGACAAGACAAAGACAGTTTATTTGTATTACGGTCTCGAGTATAAGTTCGAGGGACTCGTAGCAGGGACAATCACTCTCGAAGCCGTGGCCACCAACGCGCTTAAGTGTTTGCGCAGCGGAGGTGAGAAATGTACCCTCGTCCGCCGGCGCGAATCCTCTACCGCGTCCCTCGGCCGCTCACAAGCACGACAAACGGGAGGAAGAAGCCGGCGCGGATCCCAGCCTTCTGCCAAGAATCAAATGCCCGAGAAAGAGCGGCAAGAAACGATTGAAATTTTGACGAACATCCGCGGAACGTTTATGCTGAATAGAGCTAAGTGGGCGCAGTGGGGCGAAGTGTATCGCATTTTGACGGAAGAGAAGCAGCTCCTGCACGCCGAGTTCCCCAAGGCCGGGGAGGACGTGATCAGAGAAAAGCTGAGCACGTTCCTCAACTTCGACATGGCGTTCCACAAGAACGGAGCGGCAGGAAGCACTCGTTGGACGGTGCAAGAGCAAGTAAAGCATTGGAAGGCAGAGGAAGCGGATGAGACGCTACGCTCCAAATTCTTGCCATCAAGTTTAATGCGATCAGCTGTCAGATCGGTTTTCAATCGCTTTACAAAAATGATTTTCGCATCCGAAGGGAAGAAGGCGATGACGGCAGGGGGAACAGACGGAGCCGGAAAGGGCTTGATCCCCGTCGGTTCGAGCCCCGCCAGCGTGGACATGGACTGGAGGACACGGCCCAATACCGAGTGTGCGCTGGATTCCAAATGCGCCTACCAGATGCAAGGACCTGTCGGGAAGGCAATCAAGAAGGGAGAATACTGGGTGACAAAAATTCACGACGATGAAAACGGCGCTACGGTAAATTTCCACGATCATGACGAGAAGGTGTCTTGTGAGTTCCGCATGTGGCCCATTGGCGAGACGACGATCAGTCTCCCTGACAGCCAACTGCAGAATCCGCAACAGGTAGCTTGGCCGAAGGATGCCGTTGTGGATGCCTTGGTGTCCGACATCGCATCAGAGATCCAGAGACCTGGTAATGAAGGAGCGGTTTTCGTACTTCCCTCGCAGCTCAATGGGGCAGAGTATATGGGCCCCGATCAGGTTGCGGTGCGGATCCAGGAGTACTGGAGAGACGGCATTACAAATCGGATCAACAAGAACAATTCTTCCATATTTAAGTCGCTATCGGCATCTTCATCATAGTTTGATACTGATAGTACTTATCGAGATGCCGATTGTTCGTGCTGTGTGAGTTTCGCAACAGATAGTCAAACATTATGAAAGGGCTCGGGTGAGACTCTTGGCGACAGCGCACGAAGTTCGCGAAGAGCGTGGAGGCGCAAGGGCGATGCGAATTAGGAGCTACTACTTACAACTTCTACCTAGGGCGGCGCTGACCTCTAATCTAATCACTCGGGATCAGTGTCACTCGAGAGGGGGGACAAATTGAACCGCGAGCCAGTTTTTATCTCAGCACGAGAAGGGGGCCGCAAGCCATTACCGAGACGGTGCGAAAGTGTACCCGGGGCATTGAAAAATCGAACACATGATCTACTAGCAAGCTAGATTCTAAGCCAAAGAAGTAGAAGAAGAACCACGTGCGCGTCCAGATATGCATTGTGGAGTCGGCATGCCGTAGCTCGCGGCGGAGCAAGTTTTGTGAAAGCGAGGTCACTGTCACATTTTCCGGATCAGGTTATAACACTTAACTTAATAACTTCTCAGGGTCGGGCCCAGGCGAGTGAATTTAAGGAGTGGAGGCCATGAAGTATGGAAGAATCGTTCGATTCTGTAATGCGACAGGAGGACCTCGGGGGCAAATGGCATTTCATCCGGCAGCTGGTCAGTTCGTCCTCGATAACGCGGCGCATCTAAAGGAGGATGGCACACGATACGGACCCCCCTTCGGAGTCGCGGCGGTGCAGCACATGGTGGATGCCATGAACGCTGATCTACTGGCTAAGCATAAGGCTCACCTCTGCTCTCGTCCCCTCTCCTTCAAGCTTGTGAACGGCTATTTGGAGCTACCAAAGGTCGAAACCAAGCAGGACAAGGAGGTGGTGCTCGAGGCGTACAAAAAGCACTTCGGGAAAATGCGCAGTCTGCGTATGGACAACGTCCCGGCAAGCGGCGTAAATTGGGACGACTACTCTGACGAAGGCTTCAAAAATACGCACCGCGCCTCCGTAGTGTACGCCTCAGCCGTGCCCCTCAATTATGGCAGTTTCAATGCTCACATGGAGCAATCGGTGGCAAGGAGGGAAGCCTGGAATGCGATTGCGCTGATGAACAACATCGGGCAGTACTACGCAGCGCTGCAGCAAACGGCGGCGTTGCACCTTGCAGGGAAGTTGACGTCGGGGAACTACCACGGGGTTAAGCGAAGGAGGATCTTCCTGATGCTGCTGGGGGGCGGGGTCTTCCAGAATACCAGGGAGAGACACATCGGGCCTGCGATCATTGCGGCTGTTAACATGTTGACACCCGAGGAGAGACGCGTGCTGCATATCACCGTGTTGGCGTGGAGTGACAAACGTGGAAAGCCCGAGCAAGACTGGGCACGCAACTTTGTACAAAAAAAATAGTTGTATCAGGCTCGGCTTCATCAAGGAGTACCTAGGTTGAGACTCGGCTTCAAGGTCAAGTGGTCATGGTGTTTGTGATTCACTATGTCGTGGTAGAGTCGGCGCGTGATGACCGCAAGTGACTACGGATATTGAAACAAAAATCGGGTTTTCTTTCGCAATGCACTGACAAGGTAGAGAGAATGCACTAAAGATGAATCAATACCGGAGACGAGGACGACCTTGAACTCAGAAGTTACACCTCCCTCCGATCGTAGTCGTGCTCTTTGTATTGTATAAAAGAAAGAGAGAGCCGAAACAGAAAAGCACTATGACTATGACTATGACTGAGGCCACGTCGAAGGCAAAGTTCTCACACGTCCGGATGAACATACAGATACATAGCATCTGAGCATCATAGGCCTAATGTACGCGAGGTTCGAAGGCCGCTATTTTCCAGTGACTTATAGAAAGTACCCTCTGTCTGAGCATTTGAGCATTTAGATGAACCAACAGGCGAAGCTAGTGAGATTGAGTTTGGCGGCACGCGTGCTGCTGAGTAGAAAACTAATCGCGAACAACAAAGAAACGTAAACGAGAACGACCGAACTGACGAGACAGAGGGCACCGTAGGGAAGATCATGAGACCAGCACTAAATCATGTATATCGGGGACTGAAAAAGGGCTCAATTGGTCCACCATAGCAGGTGGGCGGAGGCGGACGAATTTGGCCGAGGGTCCTTCTCGATCCACAACCACTGAATTGAAGATATTTATCACTAACTAAATCAGATCAGCAGAATTTGAAGTATGAGCACTTCATTTTTTTATAATTTTCCATATCTCCTACTCCTGCTACTGGTGTAGGTGTAGGTTACGTACATGTGAAGCCGCAGTGGCTCACCGTCTGCGGCTGGACAGGTAGGTTACCGACATTCACATCATGAAAGTTGCCCTTTTTTTAGCGCTAGCGTACGGATTCAGATCGAGGATAGGCAATCAGGATCTGCAGCCACCAGGGGGCGCAGCACTGCGGTTTCACATGTAGGTTACGACCGACACTACCAGAAGATATTTTCTTGCGGGCCCATACATCCCCGCCAAGTCAACATAAAAACCGCGATCCCGTGGAGGTACCTCGAGAGAAGAAGCCTCGTATCGACTGACTTATGGTCACATCAGCCCTCAGTCCACCAAAATCAAATATATCGAGGAGTGACGGAGCAACAGCATATTTTTTTTTTATAATTATATCAGTACGATTTTCATTCTCATTGCCTTGTGCTTGTCGTTAAAGCTGCTCGCCACCGGAAAGGGTCAAGACTGCTACGGTAGAAGACAGCTGAAAATAGTAACAGCGCGAGCGATTCCGATTGGGATAGCGATTCCGATTGAGTACGGGACGTCTCCGATCCATTGCTGCAGGGAAGCCGGCCGGTATTTTCCGTGCCATAGATTTGGCTCATTTACAATTCATTTTCATTGCTAGACCTAGAGCCCATTTTGGGTGATTATCTTTGAAAGCACTTGCACTTCACGGTGCCCAGAATTCAAGAATTACACGGCCGGGCCCTCCATAGGATTTTTCATCAACGGAGCCGGGCTCCAAGCGTGGCGGCGGCGGGCGTGTACGCGCGTCCATCGCTGCTTCGTGTGGAAGCCGTCTTTGCAGGGCTGTACTAAATTCATTTCTGCGTAATTTTCTAGAGTAGGATGAGGATCAGGATGGAGGCAGGTGGAGGATGAAGTCCACCAAATAGCCTGGACGGAACGAATCTTTTCCTTTTTCGGCACGACGGCCGCACGCAAAGGGTAATACAGGATGCCAACGCACCTCTAGCTCTACAACCACTGCAGACTTTTTGTAGATATGATAAAACAAATAAATGTAAATAAAATGTTCGTTCTTATTAATTTCGGCCTTTCTGCATCTGCTCTATCTTTACTAGGGGAAGGCCAAGGCTGCTCGAGAAAATAAAGAAGAAACAAAATATAGAAAGATGATCTCTGATTAAAAAAATGTGGGCAAGAAGTGAAAAACAAAATTAATATGGCAAAAGACCCGCACCAGCGAGCTGTTCTTCAGCGTTTTTTTTTTTTGCCTTTGCCACTTCATCAAACTGTCTCTGTCTCTGAGTTAAGTATTTTGTCTCCAACTTCATATCCTCGTGTCGGTTTTTGTTCGTCTTGAATGAGTGCGAGGGATTACGATCTTCTCTCCCGCGGCAAGAATGTGTCTGGATCGATGTGGAAAGGAATGAAGGATCAAGGATCAACTCCAATCGAGCTGAGTCGGTGAAGGAAAGAAAGATGATGAACGAGATCAGGTCTCGTGACCTCGAGCTACTTCTAATTGCCAAATTGCCACAGGCTCGTTGTCGGTTGCACAACGGACTTTTGCCTTCCCCCACGAAGAACCGAAATTCTACATGCTACCTTTTTTTTCCTACCTTTTGACTGAATAACATTTTTTCCGGCGACGAGCTTGCTTAGCTTGTTTGCTGGCAGCTAGACCTAGACGGCACTGCCAGTTGACATGTAACACACTACTACCACTGCTCGTTGTCTAATTGTGACGTCATATCGCAGCTGAAGAAGCTCCAACGGCCTGGGGGAAACGGCCAGTTCTGAATTTATATTCGCGGCATTGGCATTTGCACTGCTAAGTGATTTTTTTCGCGAATAACATGCGCGTGATCCGCCCTGCGCAGCCGCCTGGCCGCGCGGAACGGGCCCTTTACGGAAAAGTGATGCGCGAGCTGATTCAGCGGCGCCGTAGCGGCCCTTTGGGCACCAGCAGTTCCGCGAGCAGTTTGTCCAACGGCCTCAGCAACCTTTCGACGCCGGGCCGCGGCGACGGGGGTAGCGGTTTCCACGGCGAAGATCAGCACGGCGAAACAACTACTACGACAAGTACTTCCGCCGCGCAGGAGAATGGGGTGCGCTCCCACTTTGGTGCCCCCAGAGAGCGCGCGTCGGGCCAGGTGGTTGAGCCGTCGCCCTCCTCGGCTCGTGTGCGCAACGTGCGGCCGGCGCAGCCTCCCGGCCGCGCGGAGCGCGCTTTGTGGGGCAAGGTTCTGCGCGAGCTCCTCGTGCAGAAACGGCGCGAAGTAGAGGCACAAGAACAGCAAGCATTAGGAGACGAGGTGGAGAACGCGATCGCGAATTCCGACACTGCCTCGCAGCCGGAGCCGCGCGGCGCGGGTTCCTCTTCATCTTTGTCGGCCGATGATCAATTGGCCGAGAAGTTTGGCAGCTGCGTCACCCTCACGGTGTACGAATTGAACGGGGACCCGCACGTAGTCACGCACCTGCGCGAGCGACAGACGATTTTGGACCTGAAGCGCAGCATGATGCGGCTGCTGGCACGGCACTGCACGGGACCGGCGATCACACGGGGGGACAAGGTGTACGAAGACGACGTTCCGCTCGCGACGGTGCTGGCGGAGGAGGGTCTGGGCTTTGGC
This sequence comes from Amoebophrya sp. AT5.2, assembly GCA_005223375.1. NCBI lineage: Eukaryota > Dinophyceae > Syndiniales > Amoebophryaceae > Amoebophrya > Amoebophrya sp. AT5.2. The sequence continues at coordinate 17,343 of RXOD01004493.1, forward strand.
GGATCCGATGAGTCCGGAAGTGCGGCTTCGGCGGAGGGGCGCGGAAACGGAATAGACCGTAACGGTTTATTAAAACAACACGTCCAAGCGCCGTTGTACAGGGAAGGCGAGGACCGACTTCCAGGTGCGGGGTACGGGGGTTCTTTAGCCGGGGACGAGGGATGGCTCTCTCGGGACGACAGCGTGGACGGGCGGGAGGAAAACTCGTCAGAAAACGAGTACCTGTACTTCGTCGCGGGGCGGCGCCTCCACTCTCTGTTCCCGGACTGCGAAGTCTATTTCGACGTGAACACGCTGCAAAAGCAACGGGAAAAAATCATGAGCGGAAGATGCCGCAGCAGAGGATCCGGCGAGCGGAACACTGTTTGAGGAAGGAGAGGTGTGAAGCACATGGATCATTTCATGCGGTGGAAGAAGATGAAGTGGAGGCAAGGGTCGTGCCGCGCCCGCGGTCAGAGTACCTTTCAGATACGATTTGTGCGACGATGATATATCTACACGGGTAGGGAAACAAAGAAAGCAACGTGCGACGACGACATTATGTCTGCACTGTTAGGTGGGAACAAGCAACAAGCGATTCAAAATCGAAATGCCGTAGGCGGACTCCGAGAGACCTTCTGACGTTTTGTCGCAATTTATTTGGACGAATCTACCGAGGATGATACGAACGGGGCGTGCCTCGGATCGTTCTACTTCTAGTGCTAAAATTATGGCCTAAAGGTCAAGGTGAAACATATATTGAAATCTACAATGGACAGGCAGAGGCAGGTGGTTTTATTTCGACCCGCCTTTTGTTGAAGAGCTGTCTCTTTACACAGCGACTTTCAGCTACGTCAACCACACCAATCTCTAAGATCAGCCAAAAAGTTCGCTTGCGGCGCGATTCTTTGGAAAGTTTTAGAGACCTGCTCGAATGCTTGGTTTACGCAAACGTAAAAGGCGTGGCTTTGACTTTTATGTGAAGAATATTCATTGAGGATGCGGGCGCCCGTAATGCCGGAACGCCATAGTTCCGAGGTCCGACAAGGACAACCTATCAGAATCACTCAGACAGGACACTAACCACCAGCCGTTTTGACAAAAGGAAAAGAACTCGTCTTTGCGACGAGTAGTGTAGGATTTACAGGAGGACGACACGAGCCAGTGCAATAAACCCAGCACAACATCATCGTGTGTTTCTGTGGCTGCTCGGAAGCCGTGCCCCATGTGAGATCTTGGTCGGTCTCGGTGATGTGAATGTGATTGAAGGGAATGAGTATGATTATTACTCGCTTTCATGCGTATTCGGCCTTCGTGCCTTCTTCCAGTGACACGCCTGGTAGGCTGTCCACTGAGCCACCGATCTATCTGTGTTTTTTGTCTGGGCGGCATTCGTGTCGCGTGGCCTCCTGGCCACGGGTAGTAAACGGGCGACTGAGTTTGAACTTTGGCTTTGCTGCGGTCGGGATCTTTGATTCCTTCCAAATAGCGTTTTCTTCATCTTCAACATGAAAGACTACACGTCGTCGTTTTTGCTCGTGATCTTCTGGCGGCTGCTGGACGCCACTGTTTTTCGTCTTCGGCGCCAGCCTCCGCGTGCGACCTGATCCGGCTCGCCGTCAGCGAAGTATAGCTGTGGGTGTGGCTTTGCGCGGAAGAGGAAGTGGGACCGTAGGCACTACGGTCTCCTGCGGATGCCTATGCGGAAGCTCCAGCTAATGTGGTGATCATGAGCACTGCCAGTCCTCGTCAACTTTCTCGACGGTGTCAACGGCGTCGTGGAGCTATCGCTTCTATCGGGGGGAGCGGTAGCCCGACCCCAGGGCCAGGAGCGAGACGCTGTCGTACTCGTAGAAGACAGTTGTGACAATGCGCTATCGTCCGCGGCACGGACGACCCCACCTCGTCGGCGCAGTCGTTGCTGCACGACTACAACTTCCGCTTACGATCGCGAGCACGACGAGGAAGATCTTCGTTCTAGTACAACAAGCAACTACAGCCGTCGTTGCAAGTCCAGCTGCCCCTCGACGGTCATCGCTACGAGGCGCTGCTTCGGTCGTAGGCGACGGCACCAGGGGTAGCAGCGGCACCTCGTTGTCCAGCAGCACAAGCGACGGCGTCGATACATCAGCGACGTCAGCATTGCTAAGTGGCGGCCCCGAAGAAGAGCTCTTGGCTGCGCGAGGAGCAGAAGATCTGGATCAGCGAGTAAAGACTTCCACCGATGATTTTGATGTTGAAGCTGTCCACCACTTCGTCTTCGACTCCAGTCTCAACAGCTCGAGCGATCCTACCGGGGCCGCGTTCACGGAAGTTCACGATCATGTCCACTCGGATCCCCACCCGGATTGGGGGTACCGCGAAGAAATCGAGTCCAGCCGTCCGGACACCGCGAGCGGATCGGTCGACGTCGAGTGGCCGGAAGAGATGGACACGACCGCATTGCTGGAGACAGCGACTACATCTTCATCTTCTTCAGGTGGTAGTGGGAAATCCAACGTGAAGCCGACTTCTCCCGACGAGGGCGACGACGAGGACTTCTATGAGGAGGCGGAGGACGACGAAGAAGAGCAAGCGGCTGCCTTAGCTTTTGTGGAGGACCACGAGGAGGAGGTCGAGGAGTTGCTGCTAGAAGATGAACAAGCACCTCAACCGCTGGAGCAGGAAGGAGATGCGGCGAGGACCACGACCAGGACTGCGTTTAGAGCTACATCTTTTTTGGCCTTCCTGCGCGGAGACCATTTTCACGTTATGGAGAAAAGCTCGCTGACTGACGAAGAAGATGAAGAAGAACAGCCCCCGACGAGCAGGACGAGAGTTTCATCGATTGATGACGCAGAGGCGGGCGAGGATGAGGAAGTAGACGCAGATGACGTCCTTCTAGACAACGTCGACGATCATGACGACATTGAAGACATGGACGGAGTCGCGTCCTTCATCGAAGATTCTGACGGTCGCGCGCAGGAGTCAGAAACACGAGCCTACAGAGACGAAGACTCCATGATGATGCTGGAGGACGACGACGACGAGCGAGGAGGAACGTCCCCACCCCGACCTCTGACGTATTTAAACACGACCATTTATTCAACCGTTGGTCGTGAGCAGCAGGGCGACGAGGCTTCATCGTCTTCGTCGCACCTCGAAGTCGAAGTCGCTTTCTCTTCGGAGATCGTCAAGACGATTAACCCGAAGGGGAAGCAGCAGGAACCCACGCTCATTCCAGGCGCTGGTTGGGTAGCACAGAACGCGCAGTCGGACCCCGGCTGGAGATTCTATACTAACGATCGTGTCTTGGTAGGGAAAAAAGGTCCGCTCGTGAATTCCAGTCCTGGACCCCAGTTCTGCGATTGCAGCTGGGCTAACACGGATGACTGCTTTTATCCACCGAACGCGGATTGGTGTGACCGCACGTGCTGCTGGTTCGCGTGCTGCAGACCGTATAACTATGATGGCAACGGGGCCCCATCGCTGGCGACCAGGAGGTGTCCGAGAAAGTGCGACTCTAAATGGGGCGAGTGGATAGGAACAAGGGGGGATCTTCTAGCTATTAACACTCCTCAAGTTGAAAAGCGATGTTAAGGAGGAAAAGCAGGGAGCTAGGGAGGTGGCTCCGACTGCAACTATCTTGACAAAGAAATTAGCCAGACTATATTTATATGTTCACCCAATTTTCATATTCATGATCGCGTTTCGCGAAGGCCCTCGAGGGGGGTCTATGGGGGGTTTTTGAGGGGTCTGCGGGCTATGCCACCTCTTGGAGGGGTGTCGCCAGGGATCTTTGAGCCCCAGGGGTGTTCGAGGCGGCACGCAGCAGGGGGGGGGTTTGGAGAGGGGGCGCAAGAGGTCCGGAGGCCTCGCGACATTCGCGAGAACCCTCCAGGAGTCCCCCCCGAGGACCCCGCGACATCGATCGCGAGGGGTCTCGGGGGGTCTCGGGACCCCTTCGGAAGTTCAGCGGCCAGAGCGGTTGGCCCGGCCGTGGCGGCGTTTTGCAATCGCTTCAAGAAGAAAGAGAAAGGCAGCGCGAGGCCGGCGCGCGTTCGCGTTCGGGCCGACGTCTGTCGGCATTCGGCTCGGCGTCGCTCGGTTTTTCGTTCAACGTCGCGCGACGCTCGGCGTAAGCTCGACGGTCGGCGCGCGTTTGGCTCAGTGTCGGAGTCGGTTGGCGCGCGTCCGGCTCGACGTCCTCGGTCGGCGCCCGTTCGGCTAGAGCT
>RXOD01004494.1:0-21511 GCA_005223375.1 Amoebophrya sp. AT5.2
TCAGTGGCTTTCCACTACAGCCGGGCGGTTCAGAGCGCCTGAACGCACTCGCCACCTAGGGCAATCCGCCACCCAAGGAGAGACCCAGCGCCTCTCACTTACCAGATGGCCACTTACCACCTGGTCCCACCATAATGAACTTTTTCGCGCCACTCGTCGGCGTGATGGGCCTCGACGCAGCAGCCAGTATGGCCGACACAGCGGCGAATCCGCTCAGCATCCGACCATACGGCATCAAAGAGTCTGAAGAGGCAAAAGCCCAATCCTGGTGGGGCTCGTTATTTTCCAGCGGGAAGTGAGAGTAACAGTTGGTTCGTAAACGATGACAGTCGGTTTGTAACAACGATGACGTCGTTCTCGTTTTCTGACTCATCTTAAGTACGAGCTCAGGCTCGACATCTAGCGACAATAAAAACACCCGACGACGCTGACGCTGCATAGACCCGTGTCCTCTGTTGAAGAAAATGGTGTTCCTTTTAACGAAAGTAGAACCATGCACGGTCCAATGCGACCAGCCACGGCATCCCCCGATTATCTGACAATTTCCACGACCCACTTCCTCAACCTCTACTTCGGTATTCGACGACACATTGATTCCTATTCGACACCAGCTGCGACCACGAAAAAACGGACTCATCCTTGACCATGACGCACGTTGAGAACGCACTCGTACGTGCTGACTTCACTGCAGTGTATGAATGTATGATTCCATTTCAACACCCCATGTTGCGGCCGCGGATGCCATCATGGAGGAGCTCTTTCTCCTCTGCATTGAAGTAAAAAGATCCCCGCCGCCACAGAAGATGGCCTGTTACTTAGTGCTGCGCGATGTTGGAAAACATCGACGCACGGAAGTGGCGCAAATGAAGTTTCCGCGCACTTGTTACATTGGAATCGACAGCGTTGCTGCAGTTTCATGTTTGCTCTGCTTCGTTCATGGAAGCGACCAAAAGGGTTCAAATCCGCGTCGTCAAGCCGACGTGCCGCTTCTGCTCCGAGATGAACCCCAATGCGAAAAACAGCACGTCGTCTTTTGTCCTCGACCTCGTCCTCTCGCAGCGAACAATATGGCACCAAGAGGAGCGATAAGCGAGTGTGCAAATGAGAAAAAAAATATCATGATCAAGACAATGACAAAGGAAGGTGCTGTGACGGTTCGAGTTGTTCAACTTAAATAAAAGATAATGCACTTTTCACTCTTTCACCAGTAAATGCCGCACTCTGAGTTTCGAAACGAAAATGAGAACATCCAGAGTCATTCTAGAGGCTGGAACAATAAGATATCGTTGCAGCGGTCTCCTCTTTCTTCGCCAGCCTCCGGCGGCGGAGCTTTCCCAATTGGGAAACATTTTAATCAAAAAAAAAAAAAACTCAATACGTTTCCGTCTGATTTTGAAGTTACTTCGGGCATCTATCGTGCACGTGCGCCAAGAACTTCAAGTTCATCAAACCGCTGTTGACATTGAGCAAAATAATCATAATGCCTCCTCGAGCCCGTCGCCGGGGGAACCAACACCAAGAACAAGATGCCGGCGCTGCTGCTGGAGCTGAACCGCCCGCGGCACAGAATAATCAGCAGCAACTCGTACGGCCGCTCAGACAGGGGAAAAGCGGAGCGAGTCGATCCTTCCCCGAGACATGTCGCTCTTTTCCAACGGCCGCAAAGCCGACGAATTCTGGAACTCTTTTACTACAGCTGAATACCAGAGCGTGCCCCGGATCATAGGGTGGAAGGCCAACGTTCTCGCTGTGAATCTGTGGGACGTCTGCGGCCGGAAGAAAACGATACGGCCGAACTTTGAAGTGCCGCCCACCATCAAACGACACCTCTTCAGCTTCATGCGCACAGAACTGGACCCGGGCGGGCGATATGATCCGAGCTTGTCACGCGCGGCACTCACAGCAATCACGCGAGCGCAGCAGCAAAAAACTTGCGACCAGATTTTGCACAACCTCGTCAATTTCTGCACCGGCTTTGCAAAAAAAGGGTACATGTATGTGGACGTGGCAACCTCCGACATTTTCCCGAAAGATTTGGGATGGAACATCCCCCCGGATAAAATCACCCCCACGCCCACGACCAAGGCTGAATCCGACTGGGTCTGGCTTCTGGCTTGGCTGCGGCCTTTGCGGGCCACGTGCGCGGCCGCAGGTTTCACACTGGATGCGACTAGGTTGATTCTCCTTGACAAGAAGCAGAATGATCAAGAAGAAGAAAGCGGACCCGATAGCGAGACAGAGAAGGTCTGGAAGATGCACATTGACATTGATGATTGAGATTCAGTCTGGCGCATGAACACGAGACAGAGCTGGTTCGACTTCTCTGCTCCTGCTGTAGGAAAGGTTCCAAACTGTTGTAGAGAAGCACACTGATGATCAACGACCTGAAGATACAGTCAGTCGGGTCGCTGGTGGGGATCAAACGAACATCAATGCAACTCGATTCAGCTTTGCTTCATCCCCTAGTAAGTACTTCGGATGGATCATTCATCTCTTTCTGTCGGCTAGGTCGAGGTCTTGCAGGCCTAAGATACCAAAACGACACGAGGAGAACAACAAGAGGTGCTCGACGGAGTCGGAGTGTGGCTTCGGTTTGGTTTCCTTGGCTCTTCGTCTTCCATCAACATCAAGCAGGACAAGGTCAAGGTACTGCACTGAGGAGCGGACGAGTGAGACGACGGTGAGTGCCTGAGGCCAATAGAAAGTCAAAGTGAAATGGCAAAGACTATGCGTTTGCTGTGTCGCAACAGCAAAATCGCAAAGTATCAATCTATACTCGTTCCTGTATGTGTGTTGACGATCCTGATCCCCGACTGGGGTGGGGTGGAAGATAGTAATAAATATGGCTTCGTGTGAGGAAGTTCAAGATGATCACCAAGAGATTACTTACCACAGCAGCTTCACTCCTTGTTCAGCTCTTCAAATTGGCAGGAGCGTCAGTGGCGCTATTCAAAAATTGCAACATGGCAATCCATCGCGATCTATCGATACATACGTACAGTCTGAACCTTTAATGCTGTAGTTGTAGCGGAGCGTCGTCTGTCATCGTCGTGCGTTGAGGTACGACCGCGCAAAGAGCCGAGCTCGGAACAAGAATGTTGGATCTAACGTACAAAAGAGAAGTTGCATTTGCCGATACAGGCAGCGATCGAGAACAAGGCGTCATCGAAAAATCCGACTCCGACAACGACTTGGTGTCGACACGGGCTGGGAGCAAGGAAAACCCTTCGAAGATGGGAGAGGCGCTGCCAACAATCGAGGATGGCAGCCCTACTGACCACCTTGATCTTGATGGCGCGCCAGGTTTTACAAAACCGGGGGGTGATCACGACAGCGAGGACAATGTCTCGCACGAAAGCGCGTTTCCGAATCGGGCTTTTCCGCTGGATATGCTCACACCTGGAATTTTTCCATCGATTCCAGTGGCGATCGATGAGCGCGTTTCGGCGGCCTGCTTCAGCAAAGTGGACGACCGGTACCTTGTCGTGTTCTCGAAAACCGACCTCATCGTGTACGACACCACCTACGGAGCGGCGGCTGCTGCAGCAGGTGGCGTCGGAGCGGAGCAGGACGGTGCGACTCCAGCCGCAGCGGGCACGCAAAAATCCGCTGGATCCGCGGCTGTCGGCTTTCCGAGGAAGCGGCATTCGCATGGGATGAATTCCGACGGCGACCCTGGGGCCGCCTCCTCCTCAGACGACGAAGACGACGCGGATAGCCCAACCACGGTCCAGCGCGGTGGCGCCCGCGTGAGCGGCGCGGGGAAGATTCGCGTCCAGCACACGCGCAGCTGCGTGTCTTTTGCGGCCGACGCTGATGACGCAGATCCTGAGGCGTCGCATGACACGCTGGGCCGCATCAGCGCAGCTCCTTCGCCGACGACAAGAACGACTAGCCGAAATAAAGGCGACGAGGACCCAGGAGCAGCAACAGGGGAACCCGCTCTTGTGCACGAGATGAGCAACGCGAGCGCGGATTCCGCATCATCCGGGAACCTGTCCACGAAAGCGGCGCGGAAGCACGCGCGCCGCCTGCAGCACCAGGCCATTGCAGACGCAAAATCGGCTGGCGACAGCGAAATCACGATTCGCCCCTCGCCGCGGGTATGGCCGGTGATCAAGCGAATTCGGGTCGTGAGTGCTGGAACAGGAGGGGCTGGTGGAAATAGCAGTACCAGTGCGACAACTTCAATTGGCGGTAACTACGGAACTGGCAGCATGACGGCAGCCTCGCCTCCCGGCCAACATCCGACTGGTCAGACAATGTCGATCACACTCGAAGAGCGCAAGAAGATCATCTACAATAGTCGCACCCATCTGCAGCACAAACTTGCGCTGAAGGCGGCCTACTGCTTCGCTCTAACTTTTTCCGCCGACGACTCGCTCCTCGCGGTCGGTCTCATGCAGGGCTTCTCGCAGCTCTGTACCGTGTACATTTACGACACAAGCACCTGGACCCTGGTGAAGAAGCTCCCTCGCTGCAACGCCGTCGAGTTTTTTCCAAAGGCGGAAATTGTTCCCGGCATCGACACGTCGAAGTGGATTTGCGTGCAGGACTTGGCCGAGCTGCGAAACGAAGTTCTGGATACCGGTGATAACTTCTCGTCGGTAGCGTCGTGGTACAGCACGACTTTGGACGTGAGTCGCCTGAAGCGCAAGGCCGCGCCCGTGGTGATCTCCCCTGATGCGCAGTTCGTGGTGACGACGCGAACTGCGTACGCGTTAGCCAGGCAGGAGCGAGTGATATCTCTTGACGCGGACGACGATTCAGGGGTTCAGATGCGCTTTCTCTTCATGGACTTCTCGCGGAAGGAGAGCGCCGGCAAGAAACTGTCGGCGGCGACGGGTCCGTTTCTGTTTGCCGCCGTTATGCAGGTGCAAGGGGAAAACAAAATCTACATCTACGCGGTCGACGACTGGACGGATCGCAAAGATGAAAACGGAGACCTGCTGCATCCGCCCGCTGGAAAGTCGCGCAAGCACCCCATCATGCGCTTGTACGAACCCAATGTCACGTATCACGGGGTCCGCTTCGTCAACAGCGATCGATCGCTGACGAGCTATGGCGACGACACAGGGGGGTTGGGCTCTTCCGGTATCCGCTTCTGGTGCACGGAGACGTGGGCGCTGACGCACATCGTGCCCGACGGAACCGCAGAGCTGTTCCCCTACTGTTGCGGGTGGACGAACGGGTGGCTTTTCGTCTTGCCGAACCGGCGGAAACAGGCCGAGGAGCGCGAGCAACTCGGTTCGCGGTTCGGCGATGCGCGGGCTCGGGCGTACAAGGGCTACACAGCCAGATGCTACGACTACAGCGGCGGCGCGAGCAAGGTGACGCAGAAAGTTGTACATCTGGGATGGTCGAATGGCCACCGGAATGGTGCACCATCTGCTTCTGCTCGTGGCACCATTACAGATGGCGGACATGAAACGGACGCTGGGCGAGACGCAGATCAGTTTGCATCACGGAATACGAATGGGCATGGGTATTCGACGAGAAGGGGCGGCACAACGGCGTTTGGATTTGGTACTTCGCTGGCGTCGTTGCGGAAGCGGATGTCGACCGCGGTTGTGCACCCGGCACTGCAAATGTTCGGCGGTGGTACGACGTCGAATAAAGGCTCGACTTTGATGGGCTTTCCGGACGTGGATGCGCTTCACGGGAACACCTCCTCATCTTCCTCCGGTGCTGAGAACGTTGCGGACGCATTCAAAGCAACTGCGCCGCCAGGCGTGATGGCATTCACGCAGCAGCTGTACATCTCCGGAAATGTTTTCGTGAAGGCAAAAGACCCTCGGCTCGCGAATCGGTTTCTGATTCTGGGGCACGATCACACAATATCCGTGCATGACCTGATGGCGGATCCGCCGAAGGTCGCAGATACTAGCTCCAGTGCCGCATATCAACTCGCAGAGGATGCTGGGGATTCGCCTGAGCACGATGGACCGCAGCCTCTAGTACATCAGCAGTTCTCGCTGGTGACGCTACCGAACGACCCTGACGCGGACTGGGCGGAAATGGAGCAGGAAAGTGACAAGAGCTTCTACGTCCTGGACGCGGTGTTGGTTTTGTCCTCGCCATCTTCTGATGCGGAGGTTTCCGCCGGCCAACAAGATCAAGATGCACAGCATGGCTCTGCCGGAGCTCCTCGCGGGCGCCTTCTCCTTTCCGCAGTGATGGGCATTGAGGGGGGGCGCGCCAGCCGCGTCGGAAACGAGATCGGCATATTCGAAATCCCGCTGTCGGAAAAAATCTTCGCGGACGCGTTGACTCAGCTGAATACGGAGCAGCTGGGCGCAGCAACGGCAGCGGAAGAAAACGAAGGCGGTGGGGGCGACGCAGGAGCCCGACCGGAATCCGAATCTCCGGCAGCCGCGCCGGAATATCACAAAGTCATCTCCTGCAGCGAGGACGATCTGGCGACGATCACCGATCCCCGATCGATTCCAAAGTTGAAAAGCGTAACGTCTTTCAAGGCCTGCGAGAAGTTTTTCGCGGAGAAGCAATCGGTCAAGGGCCGTTTTTCATCCGACGGACGTTTGTTCTTCGCAAACTGCGTTCAACCGGACGAGGCACACATGTACCTGGTTCCGGCGGCCGGGACAAATACCGGAGGAAGTAGCGCACTAGATTCGTCTCCTACCCCCAGCGACGCTCGAGAGGATGGCTCATCCACGACGCAGGCCTCCAACAAGCTGCCTTCCCCGCTCCAGATGATCGGTGACGATAACGAGATCGTCGAGATTGGCAGGTATCATCGGGAAAACTGGGAGTGCCAGATCATTTTCGACCGCACGTACACGAGCGGGCAGCCGCTTTTTTCCCCAGACTCGCGCTGGTTCGCGTACAACGGTGAGTTGTACGCTACGGAGGACTGGACGTGCGTATCCGATGAGTGGTCCGAGGCGGACATTCGGTGCGACCGGGACACGATCACCGGACGGTATTTGTCGAATGACATCTTTATCGCGGACTCGTCCGAGGGAAACGAGAAGGGACTGCTTCAGATCTATCGGCTGCAGCGGGCAGGAGGGGGCGGTGGGAACGTCAACGCCTTTCGCAGCGCAGCGACGGTCCTTGCCGGCAGAGCAACTGGCGCTGCGAGAGCCGCGGGGGTGGATCCTGGGGCCGCGATACCTTCGACGGCGGGGCTTCCTTTATCCTCGCCGGTGGTCAAAAGTACTTCCTTCGTAGATGTGATGGCGACGGCACTGGACCGCTCCTCGACTGCAGCGAGCCCCGAGCGAGGTGGGCGGGACGAGGAACGGGACGTTAGGGCAGATGTTGCCGACGCAGCTGCCCCTAGCGGCGTCATGTCTTCCGGGACCGGGTACCTGGGGCTGCGGGCTGCGATAATGCGTCACCAGCAGAAGCAGTGGATATTCGACCGGAAGATCGGGAATCGGAAGGCACTACGGCACCTGTTTGCGCACTTCGACGAAATCGTCACGGTGGAGGGAAACTGGCTAGCGGTGTCAGATCCGGGAACAATGACGGCCATTTACGACATGGACGCTGGGCTGGAGCTATGCTTTGCCACAGCCTGCAAAAAATCGAGAGGGCTGCTCGGGTGCATGCGAGTGGCCAGTGAAAATGGTATGATGCAGTACTTACTCTTCTTTTGTATCGGTATCGCGCTCGCATTGGACCAGCACAAGAACCACTTTTCCAGGTCACGACTATTTGGATTTGCCTTCCTACGTCACAGGCTCTGATCCGGCACCGCACGACGCGGTGGCTACGTCCTTCTCTTCCACGCCGTCCTCGTCGAGGAGAAAGGCACTGGCACAAGCCGCAGCTACTACTTCAAGTAGTCGCACGGCTGGCCTCTTCCGTTGCTTCTTTTCGGACGGTAACGGCAATCTGTGCCGTGACTTCAACGTCCCCTTTCTGCACGCTGTCGGCACTCCCGCGGAGGCGATGCGGTGCCTTTTCTCGCTAGACGACAGCGAACCCAACAAGCAGATTCGCCTCACCAACCTCCGCGAAAAGAAGCGATCGCTGCTGATGCGGTGGACACGCAGTTTTCCCGGGTTCCTGAACCAGGTGGATGCGGTATCGCGGAAGTCGCTCCTCTACTTAGCGATCGAGGCCGGCGAGAAGCAAACGGCCACCTGCATTTTCGAGGCGGTTGCGGCTTTGAACGTGAAACTGTCCCTGCACGCGCGTTACAACCTGAAACTGCTGAAGCTGGGACCATCGAAGTTTGCGGATCTGTCGCTGTTGGCGGACGAGCAGGACGAGGACGGGGGACAGGAGGCCAAAAGCATGCTGCCGACAGGCCGAGCGAGCGTTTCGTCTTTCGCGGTGGAGGACTTCTACTACACAGACGAGGATGTTGGCCAAGGAGCTTTCGGCGCCATCTTCAAAGGCCGACGCTCACAGTCGTCGATGTTTTTCCCAAGTCGTGCTTTCTTTCCAAATAAGGCTTCCGGCGGTGGAAGGAACTCCACCGCCTCTGTTTTCACAAACGGAGACGAGGTAGCCGAGACGCGTTCCGCAAGTCAGGCGTCCGGCGGGATCGGTCCGGCGAGCCGCAGGAGTTTCGGGTACGGAGGTGGGAGCGGCACCGGATTTTTCGAGCAGGAGGACGTGGACCTGACGCCGAGGACGACGTCGAAATTGGCTGGCAAAATGATCGGCGGCAAGACGAAGGCTCTCAAGCGGAGCCTGCACTCCCTGGGTGCGCGGAGTGCTGGTCTGGCGCGCGCCCTGAATAACGGGATCGGCAAGACATCAATCGCCAGGTTGAAGAAACAGCTCGGATTGGAGGAACGCGAAATTCTGCGCATCAGGGAAGAAAACGAGCTGTCTCTGGCGATCAGGCTGCACGAGAGAGACCTGTACTTTCTCTTTATTCTTGCTTGTGCTCTATGAATGTCTATCTGCTATGGAGCCAGAGCTTAAGCTTTTGCCTTCGTCTGATTGTTCTCTTGTGCCGTACTATGTGTAAAAGTAAATATATCATTTTATTTAAAACAAGCAGTTTTGAAATGAAAATCTAAATTTATATACGACTGAGCAGATGATGCAGAAACGCAAAGGCAAACGCCGCAACATATGTATAAACTACAGGACTCACATGTTTATCGAGCGCATTCTCGAAGAGGGTTTCACTCAAACCTCCCTACCCCTCGTCTGGAATTGCCTCCCCGCGCTCCTCAAGTGGGTCCCAGCGGAGGCCGAAAAGGTTCTTGAGGCCTTTGTCATCGAACCGCCGTTTGTTGTCCCCGAGCTGAAGGCATTTGTCGATCCAGCGTCTCGGCTGATCTCCAAGGGCACCGACTTCTACGGCTACCAGATGAATGTGTGGGCGGATTATTTGGAGCAGCAGGGCAGTTTAAGACAGCACGACCTAGATGCTGCGCTGGAACCCATGACGGCGAAGGTGTTGGCGATTCCGGAAATGGTCTCTGGCAGCGGGGACGGGCAGGGGTTGTTAACCCTGTTGATGGAATGCAACGTCCCGAGCTCGTTCTACGCAAGCACGCCGGCACGGATTCTGATCAACTACAAATGGGAAGCTTATGCACGGGACGAACTGCAGATGTACTTCGTCACGTACGTTCTCTTCCTCCTTTCCTACACTGTGTTCGCGATCCAGCTGCGTGAGCGGCTGGACCCGTACGATTTCGAGCCAACGAAGGAGGTCGAGCACCAGCTGGTTGCGGGTTTGACGCTCGTGTTCTACCTGGGGTGCATGACGTACCGGTACTTCGATTTCCCAGAGTTCTGGCGAATAGCTGCTCGGGTTGCTTTCTGCGTGACCCAGCGGATTAGCAGCTGCCGCTGGTGTTCGCGAAGAAGCAAAAGCGCAAAAAAATCGGAGCAGGAGCAGTTTTTGACGGCGAATACGGATCCGATGAAACGCTCGTCGTCGAAGGTTTCCAACAGCTCAGCGTACGGTGGCGGCGCAGCTGGAGATGGAAAGATGCAGCCGCAACGTACCTTTTCGGTTCTCTACGGCCAATTTCAGGAACAGCCTCTATCGGAAAAAGCTGTTTTTCGCGATGCGAGCGAGGAGGACCAGCAGTCCCGCCTCGTCGAGGACCCCAAATCCAGTTACACGCTGCTCCGCCGACACGCCCCGTTTTACCTGCCTTTACTCTTCTACGTGTCCGTCGCATTCATCCTCACAATGAACAACCGCGGAGACCTTTTGCATACTGCTGTCTTAACCATCCTCTACTCCTACACCCTCCGCTCCTTCGTCGACGAGGTTCAGGAGCTGCGGCAGAAAACGCTGGCGCACTACGTGCAGAGTATCTGGAATCTCTTCGACGTCACACTGTGCGTTCTCAACGTGCTCACTTTTATCGCGTACGCCACGGCAACCAGAGACGGGAGTCGGCTCTTGGACGGCTATTTGATTCGCGCGGTGACGACGAGCGTGCTGATGGCGTGGCTCAAGATTTTTTATTTTTGCCAGCCGTTCCGGAATCTGGGTAGCTTCATTCGGATGCTGATTGAGATCTTCTACGACATCCGCTACTTCCTGATCGTCGTGCTTATCTCGCTTTTCGGTTTCGGAACGGCCTTCTTCGTGCTGTACAAGGATGACTGGGTGCGGCAGATACAGCTGCTGGAGGGCTCGAATATTTCCGGCAACTTGATGAAGGGCACCGTGCTGCCCGCGAACGAGCGCAAACTTCTGCTGGAGCGGGACTGGCCGCAGGACCTCCCGACTGCGATTCCAGCGATTCCCGGCGGCGCAGCCCAAGGCCAAGCCGCAGCTGCACCGCAACAAGCGCCACGCGACGTCGTCCTCGCCACGCAGCACGAGGTCGAGCGGTTAACCTCGACCCCCTATCCGAATTTGTGGCTTTCCGTACTGAACATGTACGTGGTGATGCTGGGCACCTTCGAAACCGACAATTTTACGATGACCGAACACCCTTTTTTCGCCACTTTACTCTTCGTGTTGTTTACCTTCGAAGTGATGATCATCCTGCTGAACCTCCTGATTGCGATCATGTCAGACACTTTTGAGAGGGTACGGGAGAACGAGCAGAACACGTTTTTGAGGACGCGGGCAGACATGATCTGCGACCTGCAGAAGCTGACCTTTCGGCGCATCCGGTACGACAAGTGGGTGCATGCGCTGCTGCCGATTGAGACGGAGCAGGGCCGGCAGGGTGCGTGGAAGGGGAAGCTAGGGGAAATTAAAGATTTGATCAAGCACCTGAAGGTGGACTTCGCGAAGGAATTGGAGGCGCACTTGAGAGACCTGGAAGATAAACTGACAGGAGCGGTGTGAAGCTGAAGAGCAGGAGGACGAGGATTTTTGCAATCGTATACAAGAGTGGGTACTGAAGAAGCAAAAATCAACGCGATTGCAAGTCCATTGATTCGAGGACGCTATACGTACTACGATGCATTGATCGAGTACGTGGTCCTCAGAGTCAGGAAAATGAAGAAGTGGATCATGCTCCTGCATTTTAACGCAAGGCCAAGGGGTAAAAGCAAAATGTGCCGAGGTGTTGGACGAGCCTCGTCCTCGCATCTGGTTGTACGACGGTTGCGACTTGTTCTTCTTTCGATGATAAGTCGACACAGCCTGGAGCGGGAAGAGTTCACGTGATCAAATCTGTTCCACCTCTTCCCGAACTTCATGTCCGTGCTATCTCCGAAGGCCGTCTGCGTCTCGAAACAAAAATGAGCAGCGGTCATTGCCGTTCTCTTCGTCCCGGATCTGCCATGGCCGCTCGGTGGACATCTTCAATGGTGCAACGAATGCTTGCACTACCACTATCGGCAGCGGCCGCCGTCTTTCTCACCATTTTTTCGTCGCCTGCACTCGGCGCCTCCGTCGACGAGTCGCAGAAATGGGACCGCGTCGAGATCTCTTTCTGCCGCGATGTGTCCCATTCCGCAGCGCTGATTCTCCACCTCAATCCGCACGCCGCCGTGCCCATGGACCACTTTCCCGGACGGAAGTACCCGCACAACACGCTTCTCCGCAGCGAGAAGGCGCTGACTTCCTCGCTGCTGCACGCCGCCGTTTGGGGGCTGAACAACTACCGCTGGGTCGAGGGTCGCTATACCCTAAACCGTGCCGATGAGCACGTTTTCGCAGACGCTATGCTGCGGGAGCGACTCCGCGGGCGGTTTGGCCCGCAGGCTTTGCTCAACCCTGGCGACTATGGGCCGCTTCCCTTGTTGGATACATTGAGCCTGGATTTACACCGTGACCCGCGTCTGTTTCGCCCGCTGCGCAATGAGAGTAGCGACATGTTCCGTATGGTGGGACCAGGTGGTAAGTGGGCAAGTGGTACGTCACTGACTTTTTTGGGGGGCTCTTCGGGGTCCCCACCTCCGGTACTGATTGTCCCAACCCCAAGAAAAGGGCTGCACTAGGTGGACAGGCCGCTTTCCGCGGTCGGAAGCAGGCCTGACACCCTTTACACCCGCGCCCGCCTGCATCTACAGCTATGTTGAACATAATTAAAAACTAAAACCGCCCCTCTAGAGGAAAGCGGGCGCCCTCTTCTGCCCTACTTTCTCTTCCAGGCTCTAGCCCTAGTAGAAGGAGAACCATTACCATGCATTCTAGCTCCTGAGGACTTTTGCTTTTCATGGCCTTGCTTTTCTCCCTCCCGCCACTGGCACACTTCTCGTCCGCCCCTACTCGAAGCAATGAATCGGGCATCTCTGAAACTGGCCGGCGCTTCGCGCAGGGCGGTTCAGGGCGCGTTAACGCACTCGCAACCTAAAGCAATCCACTTCCCAAGGGAACCCATTGGGAAGTACTATACCAGTAGGTCACTTACCACCTGGTCCTGACATATTCCGCACGAGCTGCGAAGTCGGGAGGCTGGCACTGGACTATCTGATTCGTAGTTCTGCGGATTCAGCGTACGAGCAGTACAAAAAGGAATACCGGATCAGTGGGTTCGCGGAGCTTTCTGGTTCGAGGGACTTGATGGCAGGTGCTGTGAGCAGTTCTGAATCTTCGAAAAGTGGAGCCGTAGTTTCCGTTCGGTCGAGTAAGTCGTCTGAAATGGAGTTTGACCTCTTGCTGCAGCGACGGTTGCCGCACGTGTACGGTTTTTTGTTTGGCGTCCAGCGGGCGGTTCTGTGGCGCTATCGCGACACGCTGGCGCGGCTTAACCGCATCGAACGCGTGCACGTCGCGGACGGCTGGTCAGTAGCGGAGGCGGAAAACCAAGCACAACTCGTCGTCCCCGCACCTGCGAAGCTTCAAGAGCTGGAGTTGGACGTGTTTTCGGCGACGCTGCTGGCGGAGATTCGCGTGCTCGTTGCGCTATCGGCTTTCATCACCGAGGATCGACTGCAAGAGCGCTTCGCGCACTGCGTTCTGGACAAGCAGCAACGGTGGGACGCGAACCCGCGGCTAGTATACCGCAAGAGCTGTAACGGCATGCTGCTGACTTGGGCAGTGGACGATCCGCGGTATGACGATCCGAAGTGGCAAAGCACCAAACGAAAGGCGACTCCAAAGTCCAACAAAAAGAAGGCGGTTTCGAAAAGCGAAGAGCGGCAGAGCAAAAGGAAAAACGCGCGGGAGGGCCGCGGCTCTAAACGATCGGGAAAAGGGCTGGACGTCAACCCAGAGGACGAGCATACGGATTTCGTCGTGGATCCGGCTGTGGAGGAGGGCTGTTGCCGCATTGTGAATGCTGACCTGGGGCCCGAGAACCGAAGACTCTGGCGCATTTTTCTGGATCTTAACCACCGTCAGCAGGCTAAGGAAAAGCAGACGGACCACACGAAAGCACTTTCTTCATCCGCTAGTCCCCCGCCTTCCAGGACGAGCGCGACAGGCGAGTCGAAGACGGCTTCTTGCGAGGCGAAACTGCTGGAGTTTCTGTACGAGATGGGCACGGAGCGTGAGTTCCCGGGGATACTCACCGACGCCGACCTCCTCGCGACGCTGATCGGCCGAGACAACGCCATCTACCGCCTGCGGGCCGAAAGCGATAATGTTGAGGACTTCTCGCTTGTGGACTGCGTCCGCGATGGTCCGGTAATGCGGATGGGACGCGGGGATCCATCGCTTTTGGAACATTGGATTCTGCGGGGAAGCGCGTTCCCGATGATTCTCGATCTGGCCTTGTCACAGCAAGTGAACAGTCGCGACGTGTACATCGTCGGAGACCCGAAAGTGAACGATTTGCCGAACGACTTGCGTGACGAGTTGATGCAGAAACAAGAAAAAGAACACCAGCCGGTCGGGGTTGAGGGAGGAGTAGATGCAGCAGAATTACTGATGAAAGAGCAACAAGAACCAAGCAAACGCGGTGGCGCCTTGTCAACGGAAAAGTCCGCGACGGGACGACGACGCGAAAGCCAAATCAAGCGGCAGAGGAGTGCGTACAACTATGCGGCAACGATAGATGCCAGTCGAGGCACTGCCACAACTCCCGCTCCTGCGCGACGGGCTCCATTCGAGCGCGCTGACCTCGCCGTAACTGTTGAAGCTGGTTTCACGACAGCATTTTACGGCCGCACGCGCGAGTTCTTGACCCAGCGTAAGCGGATCCAGCGAGGTGGGGACTTGGTTCTCGACCCAGAGCTGATCGCGGAACAAACGATCGCGTCCACTTCGTCGACGGAGGAGGAGGGCACCGCGGTCGGCCTTCCGCGCGCTTCGCGGAACCGAGACGCGAGCACGAGTTACAAACCGGCGACTGCATTGGAGGGACAGGAAGCTGCTACTGTCAAATTTGAGGCGGATGGCAGCATTGCCGCGCCAGCAGATGTGGATGGCCTGCGGACCAAGACGCTGATCGACGTCGGCGGCTACGATGGCGCGGGAACGGTTTTTGAAGTTCTCAGCGGCCAACTGCAGCGCGGGTTCCTCGCCGACAGCAGCGCGCAGGGCGTCCGCCACTTTTGGGCGAGCGCAGAGCACCACACCGCGCTGGAAGACATGGCTGGAGCGGGTGGAGGGGGAGCAAACACAGGCCTACGAGATGAAGCAGGGAATCGGAATCCCAACTCCATTTTCCGTCAGTTCCGCGTGAAGTTTGCCGTCGTGTCCGGAGACTGGGTCGACTCCTCCGGCCTTCTGCTCGGGCGTGACATGAACGGCGCGCCCGGGTATGCGCAGGCGCGGGACGACTCCGCCCGCGCGTGGCTCCTTTTCAACGGCGAGAGCATGGATCAGGGGCACGTGCACAGAATCCACTTGGTGGATCGCGAGGACTTCCCTGACCAGATCCGGACATTGGCAGCGGACGCGGTCACCATGGTTCGCAAAGACCGCGTGTGGTGGGAGGGTCGCGTGGTAACGCACGCGGTCGTAGAGAGGGGCGGCACCACCCGCGGAACCCCGTGGGTGGAGAACGAGGTGGTGCTGCCGCACCACCGGAAGAAGAGGGAGGGCGACGAAGTAGGTGCGGCGGAAGACCTGTACGTTTTCGTGACCGAAGTAGCGGACACCGGGAATAGCGAGGTAAGTGGCGGTGCTCGTGCTGGGAGATCATCTTCATCTACAGCGAGAGAAGATTCCCCTGCTGTCGAACTGCAGTTATCGGGGGCCGGCCAGCTGTTCGGATCGTCGGTTTGTTTGTTTGGCGCGTACCAGAACGATGGGGACATTGTCACGGATTTCACGAAGATGCATCCCTTTTTGAGTACACTGGTGTTTTCCCTGTTTCCGGCCGGGGAAAGCATCGGGGAATTTCGGGAGCGCGCGGCGCACGAGGCGGATACCATCCGCCACGAGGCAAAGCAGGGGGAGGACGCGAGCGCGAGCCGCGCGAAGGCTGAGGTGGGGGTTAGCATCAGCGAGGAGGATGTGGTGAGCGCGGAACAGGCCGGGGTTGCGCGTTCGGGGTGGCTGCAGCGCCCGTTGTGCGCGCTCGACTGGGCGGTGGAAGACTGGCTGGTTCGGCAGGAGGAGAAGAACGCTGCTGTGTCGACGACGAGATCTACCCGCGAAGAGAAAATCGTCGCGGAGGAGCGTCGTGCCTCGCTTCGCAAGGCGCTGGTGCGTGTCGACACCCGGATAAGCTCCACTTTTCCCGACACCGCACCATACCGGCCGGAGACGAACTACTTCGCGCAGGTAATGCGCGTGCTCGACGGTGGAGCAGGAGGTACTGGCGCAGATCTTTCCACAACTTCATCAGCTTTGCCAGACTCTTTCGAGTGCGTCCTCCGCGCGTCCACCCCGGGTGTCGACGACCAAATTCTGCGCGGCGGGCTCCGACTGCTTCGCCGCTGTTCGCGCGTAAAGTTTTCCATTTGGTTACAGTTCAACGTCGTCGAATTTGGCGTCGACATGGGCGGCATCCACAGTTTGTCGGAGCCCGCACAGAAAACACTGTTCGACACGCAGCGCAGTAAGGCGGAAAAACTCCCAGCAGCCGCGGAAGACGACGAAGACCTCGAGGACGACTGGAAAGGGGACCGAGCAGTATTAATCCGCCACCCTCTCTTGGATCTTCTGTACTACGAATTCGGCCATCGCCTTCTGCACGTGGAGCTGACGTGGGGCCACGCGCCGCAGTTCGTGACTGTGGAAATGGCAAAGCGTAATAAAGGGACGCACTCTACTTCGTCGTGTCGTCCGGGAACGATGTACCGAGCAGCGATGGCGAACAAGTTCAGCCGAATTCGCCCGCCGGAGTCCAAGCGCTACTACGACCGGTTCGAACAGCGACTGCACAAGGCGTACTGCGTGTGAGAGGGACGCTGGCCATGATCTTTGGCAAAGCCCAGTCTCACGCAAAAATTTTATGCGACCTGGTTCTACCTCCTGCTGTTAATCACATTCACAACGACCAAAGTTTAAGTGTTAGTTCTTTCCTTCACGAGCACACCCACCTAGACCTACAGGAACTTGTTCCGCGAAGCACCATCGTGAAACTTTCCGAATGCAAGTGCAAGAGAACAAGCTGGCTGTTCAAGAACCACGAGGAGTGTATCTTCGACAATCGATTGCTAAAAAGTAAGTGAAGATCGGGAGACAACATGGTCACGATCGGCAGGATAGTCGGTCGTGGAGCTGGTGGTGGAGGCTGCATCTTTATCTCCTAAGTTTGCCATCGACATCGTGGACGCGGAGTCTGTGTCAAGCCGATTTGTCATCGCCGCGAAAAGAGCATATCAGCGACCGATGCTTCTACATCTACGGCTACTTCCATGAAACTAAGAATTCAAAATTTTTGTGGTCCTCGCAGGAGCTAACGCAGTGAGGTGACGCCCACATTTGTTATCGCGCATCGATCTATAACTATACCCTCCCCTACCCCTATCACGTTACGTGCCTTGTTACGACCACCAGTTGTCGTCCACGTCCTTAATTTTGATATTGTAGCGATAGCGACTTGAAAAGCATGGCGCAGCTGGGGCACGCGGTGTCCGACATGCCCATCAACTGCGCCCCAGAGTGCTTGCACTATGTGGAGCAACGCTGGCGGAAGCTTATGCTAGAGGATCTCGGCGTGGGAGCAACTATCGCAAGCCGATGGTGGAAGACAATCGAGAAACGGTATTGCGAGCCGTGGCGGGTATATCACACTTTGGAGCACCTGCGGTACCTCTTCGAGTTGCTCGACGAGCAGCTCAAGCTACTACAGGACGCGCGCGCGCGCTTGGACGTTCGAAGGGACAGGAAGTGGATAGAGTGCGCCATTTTTTTCCACGATGTGGTCTACGACCCCGCGCGGAGCGACAACGAGGAGCTATCCGCGCGGATGTGGCTTGACTTCGCGTGTGAGGCAGCGGAGCGGCGCGACCACCTCGACGTGAACAATTTGCAGTTTGGAGCAAGCAGAGATGGTGCTGTTGAGCAGCGCGTGGCACTGTGGATTCGGCAGACGGCGGGACACAGTCACAAACCCTTTCTCAAAAACGACAAAGGCGATTTCATCGACGCCGCGGGAAGTTTTTTCTTGGACCTGGACCTCGGGATCCTGGCGAGCAGTCCCGCGCGCTACAAGAGGTACACCGCAGAGGTGACAGAGGAGTACGGAAGCGTGTACTCCGAGGCAGCATTCTCGCTCGGGCGACTCTGGTTCTTGGACGGGATGCTTGGGGGCCCGGATTGTAGCAGCGAGGCTAGAACAACCGCTACCGCCCCCAAATCACAACCGTTGAAGATGTTCGGGCCGCACCACCCGAAATGGAACGACCTCGCGCTACGGAACTGCGAGGCAGAGCGCGACGAGCTGCGGGAGCACATCGCGAATATGAGTCGCTTGCAACGATGGCGCGCCATGGCTGAGTTGGGCGGTCGCAAGTATCGGACGACGCTGATCGTGACGGGAACAACCCTGGCGCTCGCGGTCGTTGCGGGAATCGGGCTCATGACACTTAGACTACGAGGAGGGAGGACCAGAAATGATTTATGAATGCGAAGATGGTACCTCAGTCAGATCACTCAGCGAATTTCTTAAGTAAGCGGTCCCCCTACACGAGCAAACTATATGCACTGTTTCGTGTATGGTGTTCAACAAAACATTCTCCATCTCCTGCCACCATATAGAAATCAGAATCGCCATGTCCATGATCGTGTCTTACTCTTTGTTTCGTGATAGTGGAGCTCGAGGTCGTGAGTCGTGGATAGGAAGAGTGATCGCGACATGACTTGGATGTCGCCTGAAGGAGAGGTCGGAGTCGTGATCGTGGCCAGCCCGTCTGTCGAGGATTTACACTCAGTGCGAAATGTGATGCTGGAGAACAGCACATCTCCGTCAAGCTCGTCAACCTTCAGCCAAAATGTAGCGCACGGCAGAACCTGGCTACCCATCGCAGCAACAAAGAACATGTTGAGCCATCAATAACTGCTGCGAGCCTCCACGCGTGCTGGCGCGGCACGTACCTGCAAAATCTGGACGAAACGAGTGCACCAAGCTGCTAGGCCTGTCGTAGAACGCAGCGGCACGAGCCTGGAAAGCTCTGAGCTTCATTTTGCTGATCTGACTTGAGTGCTTGAGTCGCATACGCAAACCCCCGCTACAAGAAAATGGTCGTGGCGCAGGCGGCTGCCGACGAGCAGCCCGGCGTGGTGGAAATGTTGGCGTACGTAAAAGCGCTCGGCATCGATCCAATGCGAGAGCCTTTTCTCTTGTGGGTCGCCGAAGCAGCGTACAAAGCGGAACTCCCACCAGATTGGGCAGAGTATATGGATCCTCAAGGTACTCGTACTGCAAAAGTATCCATTGCGATCTAGTATTGCTTCATCATGTTGAATGCTGCGTGACTGCTACATGATGTCTTTTCGAACCATTTTCACGATTGAATTTCATAGTACTGTCAAGGAAGATGGAATGAAGATCAACGCCTGCTAAATTAATAAATTCGCGAGACTACGCTGATATCGTGAAGTATCCAGTAGTTTTTCTTGTGCTGCCACTTCCTTGAAGTTTTCGAATTCCAGCAAAACATCCGCACGACAGGCCGCATCTATTTTTACTGCTCCACCTCGGGCGCTAGTTCCTGGACGCATCCTCTCGACGACACCTATCGTGACGTCATCGGTGCCTACCGGGACTGTCTGCAGCGCGGCGGGTTCTGGTTCTTCGAGGATGCGGTTTTGGCGGAGGAGCGCAGAATAGAGCGCGAACTGGGCGAGAAGTGGCGCGATGGGACCGACGACAGGGGGGAGCGGTTCTTTCATAACGCGGAAACGGGACAGTCGACGTACGAGGATCCGAAAGGCATCATGTACCACAAACTCTACACCAAACTGAACCTCCTGGCAGCGATGAAGGACCGGCACCCGCAAATGGCGGCAGCACCGAGGCCGGACCCAAACGCGCCGCTTACGGCCGAACTTCAGCAGAAGAAGGCACAAGACGACAAGCTGGCGGTGGTGGCTGTGCGGGTGCAGGCGGCAGTGCGGGCGCTGCTCGCAAAGCGAAGATTCAAGGAGGCGAAGTATCACCTAGTAGAATACGCCGTAGCTGCAACTGGTGCTTTTCATCGTGCGTGGTGTTTCTTTTCAGCGGCTTGTTTGGCTTCATCGATTCTTCTCCGTGAAATGCTTGAGCTTGATTCTTTACAGGGAAAGAAAGTCAAGTGCCAGCTCTTCAATCCAAGGACCACCCTATGGATTGATTCTTTTCAGGGAAAAGCAAAAGGCCACTGGTCTCGCGCGTGGCATAGCTCCGAGTCTACGGGGGAAGCTGCGGCTTCGCGTCCAGGTGACCGACGACGGGAAAGAAGAGCTTCTCCTTTCGCAGACGACGGGGGCGCGCCGTGACAAGGCCGCCGTCCGGATCCAGGCCCTGGCTCGCAGTTTCCTGGTACGCAAACGCATCAAGCCGCTGCTCATGCATCGGCGACACCTCGGGAAGATGGTTGTGCCGATCCAGAGCCGCATGCGAATCGTACTGGCAAAGAAGCGAGTTGCGAGAATACGAAACGGGCGATTCATCCGCAGCGCAACTAGTATCCAGGCCGTGCAGAGGGGGTACCTGCAATTTTTTTCTTTCCTTCACTGTATTAACATAGGAAAAATCCGCAGTAGCGGGTGATCCCTCAATACAACAACACTGATTGTTAGTGCTGATTTAGGGGTTGCATTCGCCATTCCAGATGCGTCTGTCGTCGATCCGTATTGTCCCGGAAAAAAATAAAAATTAAATTTTTGAAATTTAAAAACTTTCACGTCTGATGCTTGTAGCTGCTGTGCGATGGCTCTTAGTTACCGGCTTCAAGATTGGTGATACGGTTTCACATGTGACGCATGCGCTTGCTTTCGACCAGAGCATGGCTAGCGGGTTTGAGAGGTGGTTCACATGTGATGCTTGTAACAGCTTTGAAACGAGTCATAATTAGGGCCGTAGGTGTGGTGATATGGTGTCGCATGTGATGCTTGTGAACGGCTTTCAAACGAGTCATAGTTACGGGCTCGCAGAGATGGTGATACGGTTTTTCCACATGTGATGCTTGTAGTTGCTTTGCGACGGTTGGCAGTTACGGGTGATATGGTTTAACATGTGATGGTTGTAATTGCTTTGAGATGGCTGCTAGTGAAGGGCTGCACAAATGCTGATGCGGTTAAATATGTGATGCTTGTAATCGCCGCGAGACGAGTGATAGGTAAGGGCTATAGACGTGGCGATACGGTTTCACATGTGACGCCTGTAACTGCTTTGAGGCAGGTCATAGTTAGCGGGTTTCAGGGCTGGTGATACGGTTTCACATGTGATGTCTATGTTTACCTTGAGACGAATCATAGTTATGGGCTTTAGCGGTGGTGATACGGTTTCACATGAGGCGCCATGAATTGCTTTGAGATGGGTCATACTTCAGGGGTTTGACGGGTGGTGATACGGTTTCACATGTGACGCCCGTAATGGCTTCGGATTTGAAACGGATGATAATCATATAGGCTTCACAAGTTGTGATATGGTATGTTTGCCTGTGATGCTTGTAGCAAGCTCTCGATTGTTCCAACCAAGGAATTTTAAAATTTTATTTTTTATTTTTTGCCACCGCGATCGCTGGTTTCGACCTTCGTTGCGAAACGAGCAACGAATCCATTCTTTATTTGGTTGGATTGATAAAGACAGTTTTTTTTTTTTTTTTTTTT
>RXOD01004495.1:0-21511 GCA_005223375.1 Amoebophrya sp. AT5.2
CCGATTTTGTGCCCTGATATTCATGTGAATTTTTTGATTTTGATCGCGTTTGCGGTCGCCCCTGGATCTTGCACGATCATAAGACTTTTTTCGGGGTCCGCGTCCTGTGGTCATTGATCCGCAACGACATCGAGCGGTATCCTGTAGTTATACCGACATGAAGCTGACTCCCTCCCCGCACGTGTCCGTGTCGGCCACGAGGCACGTGTATTGTTCGCCGTTCGCGTTGCTGGGGGCATTGAATTTCTCCATCGCGTCCGCCACCTGCGACCGGTCCGTGAGGCTGAGCACCCTGTCCTCCCCCAGCATTTCCTCCAGCACCGCCGCCACGGCCTTCAGTCCGTTCTGCTTCGACACCAGCACCAGCGACTTCATCTGCATCGTGCGGATCCGGAGTCCGGCCTTGTACGCCTTTGTAGCGAAGGCCTTCATGTTCTTTTCGTGCAGGAGTAGCTTCTCGCGCTGCTCCGCGCGCGCGGAAAACTGTGGCGGCATCCACGTCACGCAGCGCGACGCCAGCTTGCGGTAGTGCGCCGCAGTGCGGTCGTGGAGGTTCGGAAGTGCGCTGTACACGCGTAGGTACCGGCCGTAAACGCCCCCACCCATCTCGACGCGGACGACGTTGGCCTTGCGGTAGCTCGCGCCCACCTGCTGCAACTCCCCCTGGAAGACGTAGTAGGGCTTCTTCGTGACGAGAACCGTCGGAAACCCGGCCTGCCCGTCATAGTGGCTCACGTAGCCCTCGTGCCCACGGTTCATGTTGCCGCTGCCCTTCACGATGTTCAGCAGCGCGTTCGGACTGCTCGCGGTTTTAGAGCCACCGGCGGGGGTGGCGGTCAGGAGGATGAGGCGCGTGCTCTCCTGATCGGTCGCCTTCAGGGCGTTGGTCAGTTTTTCGAGCTGGCGCGCGTAGGCCGACTGGGACTTCACGCAGTTGTGCGCTTCGTCCAGCAGCACCACTGCGCCGCTCCACATATTGACGCCCTGCCAGCTCTCCCGGCTCCCATCGGCCTTTTTTCCGAGCACCTTCTTGCCGAAACGCAAAATCAAGTCCGGCGCCGACGGCTTCATGGCGCTGCCGCCGGCGCGCGCGTAGCTGATAATGCGGACCGGTGCCTTCGGAAAGGCGACCTGGATCGTCGTGGTGGAGCAAAAAAGTTTTAAAAAAAGAAGTACTCGAAGTCGAACAACAACTCGTGAATGACTGCAAACATCTGCTCCCTCGTTTGAATTGGATAATCAATCTACTTTTTTTATCATACTTAATTCTATTCCATTCGCAAAGTGCATAAACTAAAATTAATATGCAAGCTAAAGCTTATCAGGCAGCTTTCGGCGGTTTTGAATTTAGGAGCGCACCTGGGGGTAGTCTTTCACGAAGTCCGACGCTGCTTTCTCCGAGATCTTCTGCCTCCATATTTTTCCTTTTAGTCCGATGATATCCTCCATGCTTGCGATCATGTTTTTGTTCGGCGCCCACTCGTCATTCATGCGACTCACCCAGTTCCTCGTTCCCGCCGCTGTTGCCGCGAACTGGCCGTGCTGCACGGACCAATAAACACGCCACTTCGATGGCCACCGCACCAGTTCTAGCAGAAAATTTCTCTTCAAGTTTTCCGTCGGAACAATGACCACTTTCGGATTCTCCGACATGAAAAACAAGTCGAGCGCCTCGATCATCGTCCTCGTCTTCCCCGAGCCGGTCCGGTGGTCGATTAGGATGCGAGGCGTGTGACCGGACGCCAGGCCAGCGAGTGCGACTTCTTGGTGCGGCAGCAGGCCGCTCGTCGACGAACCCGCGCCGCCGGAGTTGTGATCGTAGCGGGGGAGGTTTCTCTGCTCCCGCAGGAACTTCTGGAAAGCCTCCGTGAAGCCCCTGTCCCCCTGCCGCAGTCCGTCTGGCCGCCCCGTGGCCGGAACGGTCGTTTGACTCGCGAACGGTAAATCGATCAGGTAATCCTGCACGGTATTTTTGTCGCCGTGCTCAGCCTCACTTGAATCTGCTTCATCCGCTTCCGCTTCGTCGCCCTCCGTTTCGTTCCCCTGCTCGTCGAAATCTTCCAACTCCGAGTGAACCTCTTCATCTGCTTCCTCCGCCTCTATTTCCCCAGCCTCGTCTTCCAGCAATGCCACCTGCGCCGCCGCCGGCATCGGCACTGCATCTGCCTGGTGCTGTGGGAAAAGAAGGGGCCGAAAATCATCCTGCTCTACTTCCTCCGCGCCAAGCAGCTCGTCGTTGTTCGTTGTCGTTCCGCTACTGCCGCTGCTCTCAGCATTCCTCGCCGCGACCGCAGAAATCTCGTTGTCTGGAATTGCCATCTGTTCTGCGAGCAGTGCGTCTCCGCCGAGGACATCATCCGGCAGAAGTTTGTCGCTCTGCTCCATCTGATTCGGCCCGGCACATGACCCAGATCCGCTTCCGCAGCTACTACTGCTGCTAGTACTGCCGCTTCCACCGCCGGCATGAATGACCGCACCCTTCGGCTCGGCGTGCTGCGCGAACAGAGCGTCTATTTCGGTCTCCTGGTTGAAGACGTTCCGCCCGGTCTTCGCGGGACTCGCGACACTTGGCTTTGCTGGCGCCGGCGGTTCCTGTTTTTCCACTCGGGCGCGCTTCGACGCGGGACCGGGAGAAGACTGCAGCATCCTTGTTACACACCACTTTTTGAGAAGTCCAAAAACCCAAAATTCCGAATATTGATTGCTGGTGTATCGGTTCGTTGTAGCTGCGAAGATGAGATCGATTCCCCTATTTTTTTACTTCTTTGTCCGCATTTTGGAATTGGTCCTTGGCGCGTTTGCCGCAGCGGCACCACCTCGAGTCAGATTTATTCGAATCGTAATCCTCGACCAATCAATGAATCAACAGTGACTTCTTGATAGTTGAAAATGATTTGCTCCTGCCGCCCTCCCCCAAAAAGTCAGATCATCATCAAATCGCGAAATCGAAATCGAGATCATCGGAAAAAGAAAGCGAGGACACATACAAGCGATGCTCGATCGGAACGTCGCTCGATCGAAAGTGAGAAAAAGATGCGGCGGTCATCGACACCGACACCGACACCGACGGACATATCATGACATGAGGGGGCTCATCAACATGTGCGATCGAAATGAAATATTTATCAAGCCGAACCGATGAAGAACACACTTAAACTACGTACAACGACACATCATGATGCATGAACTGGTCTTGCTGTTGGTTGTGTGGATCCGGCTCCGGCATCGGCATCGGAACCGAGCACGGCAAGGCGAAACGGAATGCCCATCGTTCACGCGAAACAGTATGCGTGAGCACTACATAACACTTTTGCAGTTTTTTTCTTGATTCGCCGCGGTTCGGGGGTCCTCCTCCACTTCGTCATCCTCGGGTGGTCCTAGGGCTACAGGATCTGAAATTCATCCTCGTCGCGGCTGAATTCATGCGTCGAGGATCTGAAATTAAGTACTAACTTAAGTAATCGTTTTCGGCTGGCCATCGACTTGGAAACAAGGCGAACAACGCAAGAAAAAACCGTAAAAGATAGACCCGTAGGTAGCTTCTGTTTCCAGGCAACAGAAAAAGTGAACCGATTCGATTCCAACCATCCACCAAGAGAAAGAGGCTGAAGTATGGGCAGGAGGCAGCTGCAATCGCAACTTGGAAACCATTACAAATTCATGATGTAAAAACAAGTAACCGGAACCCATACCCAACTGATCACCGGCGATGTCAGTTTCTCCGGGTCAAGAAATCCGGGTTTTGTTCTCGCTGCTGTTTGATCTGATGCTGAGCTTGCTTGCGCCCATCTGGTTCTGCTTCTCTTCTGTTTTTATTGCGTCGAGTTGGAAATAAGTTGGCCCCTGTCATCTTCAATGATAAGCTCCTGTGTCAATGGGAGGTGGCTGGTTCATTTCCATTCCTGGGTCTTGTGCAGTACGTAGTTTTCATTCATCGCAAGAACCATATATAGCAATCCAATGAATCAGATTCAACAACAGAGACAGACGTCACCATAGACTCCCTCGGGCGTGAAACAAAGGGAAAATTTCTAAGTGAAAAAAATTGAATGAGACAAGGTGACGCAAGAAAAGTGGTGGAGATGTCAGTCTACGTCATCGTGCCACTTCGTCTGATACTGATTTTAACTCTATGTCGTTCGTGGTTGGACGGTGCACAACAAACGACCTTGCTTCTCATTGCGGATCTTTCGCGATAGGAAAAGCAATGACGAAGCAAGATGTTACATAAGCATTCAAAAATTGAGATGAACGCTCGCTGGTGCAGCACAGGCTGGTGTGAGTGTATTTCTTACCTTGTTTGCAAAATTGGAGCTGTACGAATATGCGACTGTTACATTTTTACGACCCTACAGCTAGATTTCCTCTATTGCTAAGTACCAGTACCACTATGGACTTCATTTATGTTTAGGTCAGCATTTTATTCTTTGCTTTGCATCCCTAGGTCGGAGCCACCTTATCCTGGTATACTGCTACAGCTAGGTAGTCGCACTCGCACTCGTACCCGCAGGCGCAGTCTCGTTTTTTAAAAGAAAGTGAATACATAAATTAAAATTTTAATTTTTTCAGCCGACGAGGAGAAACAAAATTATTGGGATCATCAATCTGTAGAAAGAATCGCCGTAGAGTAGCGGCACCATGCTGTTAAAGAAGAAGAAGAACCAACGAACTGTATTTCGTCTGGTCGTGCTGCACCTGCAGCTGCTGGTGACTAGTAGTAGTACGTAAATGAGTACTTCTTTACCACGGAAACTGCAATGTATTTGGGGCAACACGCAAGAGCGCCAACGCCTCCTCGCGGGGTAACTGTACTTACTTTAACATGTTTGAAGCTTAGTTACCAGTAGTTTATTGTCCCTCCATTCTCCTCCTTCACTTTTGCTTTTCTGCTCCAGACTCGCTTCAAAAACCTCCTGACCCCCGCATGGGCCCACCTGCCGGGCCGGTTCCCCCGCTTCCTCGCAACACGGTAAGCACCCGTTTGTAGCGCTGTTTTCCGTCTTTGCAGAGACGGAGGACTGCGTGCTGCTTCGGGTCCAGCGACATCTGCCTCAGCTTCACGTAAGCGTCGAGAAAGGCCTCCGCCGCGACAACCTCTTGGTGGTGGCCCCCACTCGGCAGATCATGTTGGGTACAGAGGAACAGGTCGAACAAGCGGTCGTCGGCGACGGCGGGCGAGAGCTCCAGCGACTTTGTTCCGTAGGTTCCGACCTTCGCTGCGGTTGTGGCCTGGGACGCACTGGTGTCCAGGAGCTGGACGAGATACGGCGAGCCTTTCCACTTGCGCTCGAACGCCAGACGGGAAATCTGCGCGCCCAGTAAATCAACTTCGCCGGGGGCCGTCTTCTGCGAGGCGCTCTTCGTGGTCGACGCGCCGCGCAGAGTCTTCATCGAGGCTGCCCCGGCGCTGGTGCCCCCTCCATCCAGATGAACGGCGCTTCCGGTCGAGGACTGGCGGCGCTTCGCCAGGTGCGCTTCCAGCTCGTCCCAGTGGTCTTCGTCGCCAGTCAGTACCTCCAGCACGCTGCGGAACTCCTCGTGCAGAATACCGATCACGGGCTCCATCGATTGATGTTCCTCACGTGCGCCGGCGAACGGTTGTTCCTGCTGATGTGTGGCGACGGCGGTGCGGTAGCCCGGCGGCGTAGACGGTTTCTTGAAATTCGCCACCGGCCACGCTGGGCCACGACCTCCGCCCCCCGCGACGTAGTAATTCACCGGAACGCCCTCGCCAACGACAGAGGCAGACGGGCGATGTTGGGCCTGCAGCTGGTGAGCCGGGATCTTGAACAAAGGATCCGCATTTTTGTGCTCACCACCACCACCTCCTTCCGCGGCGGCGAGGCTCGCGGGCGGGAATCGAGCGCTGTTGGTGAAAAAGTCGGCGACGGTGTTGAGCAGCACGAGCAGGCCGAGAAACCCGACGGCGAAGAACCACACGATGGTCCACGCTTCCGTGCGGAACAAGGTCTGCACGTCGTACAGCGCGTTGTCGGAGAAGATCAGCATTTTGAACAGCGACAGCAGCGCGGTGCTGGACCGCGAAAGCCGCGCGAGCGCGCTTTCCAGCGGCAGCTCGTCGTGGAATACATCTTCAGTCGAAGGAGCGGTGGACGAGGTGGAGGATGCAGAACCACTGACCGCCACTTGTCCAAGGATGTCTTCGTTCCGTCCCACTGCGGTGACTGTGACCAGCGCGGCGACGGCGTAGAAGACGAAGCTGAGCAGGAGCCAGCCCGCGAGCGCGTGGAAGGTTTTGTAGAGCCGCTTGGTGGCCGCGAACAGAAGTTCTGAAACCGTGAACAAACGGAGAATGCGCACCAGTCGCAGGATCCGCAGCACTGCGAACAGGTGAACACAACCGGCGGCCTCCAGCGCGGCAAACCGGGTCTCGCCGAAAAGCCCTTGGAACAGAGCGATCGGCACGATGATTTCTGTCGCCCAAGCGAGCACCAGAATTGCGAGGTCGAACAGCAGAGGGAAGGAAGACGCGAGCTCCTTGAAGGTGAAGAAGTTCTTTTGTTCTTCCTCGTCCTCCTCCGGCTGTTGCTCCTGGCCCGGGGCAGGCACGATCGGCGGCCGGCGTCCTTGGGCGCGCGCTGCGTTCAGCCGCAACAGGAATTCCAGGTGGAACAGGACGAAGAAGCCCAGATCGATGCCCCGAAACGCGATGTGGGCCGACCGGGGCGTTTGGTCGGCCGGCCAGTCGTACTCAATGAGCAGGTGCAACATGTTCAGCAGCAGGAACGCGCACACGAGCGGCTCGAAGCCGGGCCGCCAGAAGAACGCCTCGCAGCTCGCAGAACACTGCTGCCACAGACTCGCGGTGGCCGCCGTGATGGCCTTCCCACCGTCGCTGAGCGGCGAGCTCGCCCGGGGCGGGGAACCCCCTTTATGTTTCCGTTCCAAGCGTCGCAACTGTTCTCGCTCACGGCGGATGGCGTCCTCGTCGGCAAGGCCGGTCCACGCGGCGCTGTTGGCGGCGCGGGGGGTCATCCGGTCTGCGCGCGGCCCGTGGCGATCGTCGTGGCGATGCCCACCATCACCACGGCGGTGATGCTTATGATCCTTCTCCACATGATACTCCTGCGGAAAGTACTTTTCATCCGCCGGGTTGTTCGCCCGGTTGTGCGATCCCTCGACGAAGACGGGGTGGTCCTCCTCCAGGTCCTCGAGCACGGTTGCAAGCTCGCCTCCGCTGGAGCTGTTCGCCAGAGACGGCAGCTGCTCTTCGGATGACATGGACGTACCCGATTTGTTCGGCTCCATGTCCATGTGCTTGCCCTCCGCGAAGAAGAGGACGCTGCTGAATGGCGCCTTCTCTTGTTCCCCAGCAGCGTCGTGGCCCAGTTTCTTGAAGGTCGTCAACCGCGGCAGAGCCGGCTGGCGAAGGCGCAGCTCCGCGGCAGAACGCGCGTAGTAGCAGCGGTTCGCTTCTGCCGCGACGCCAGCCGCGAAGGCTTGCACCGCGGCAGCGATGCTGTTGTAGACGGAGTTGGCGGGAGGGTGGTCGTGGTTTCCGTCGTGATCGTCGGAGTTGCTTTCGTTGCGATCGTCGAAGTAGTCGTAGGAAGAATCGCGCTTGCTCGAGTTGTAGTACGGCGAACGGTTGCGGAGGCGCTGGGTCACAGCCTGGAAAAAACTGCCGCGGCTGCTGATTTCCGTGGAGCTTCCGGTGGTCGGAGGAGACAGCAAGTTGTTCTGGCCTTTCGGCTGCTTAAAGCCGACGGCGCGGGCGTGTTGGTGGTGGTCAGTGCGTTCATCTCGACGCCCGCTGCCGCTGCGCGGATCGACATGCGCCGGCGCCGGGCGCTCCAGGTCGACGTTCATGTGGTCGTGCTCTCTTTGATTCAGCTCGGTACTCTGACTGCGCGCTCCGCCGCGGTACTGGCGCTGCTGGTGATGATGATGATGATGATGGCCTCCTCTGTTTTCCGAGAACTTGGAGTTGTTCTGCCGTTTCGCGTCCAGCGGGGTGCTGTGCCGCGAGTGCAGCAGCGTCGGGGCGGCGTAGTTGTCCCCGCCGGTCCACCAGGATTGCGGCTTCAGCGCTTCATCCGGGGTCATCGATTTTTCGGTCGAGGCGGCGGTGTGGCTGTCCAACTGGTCGTCGTTCGGACGCTGGTGATGCTGGGCGCGCTGAGGGTCCACGCCGGAATCTTCATCGTGAATCACACCCACTTGCGGACCGAAACCACCAACCCCAGGCGGGACGCCGTGGTGCTGGCGGTGGTCAACGGAGATGGTCATTTTCGGCGACAAGTGCTGTCTCGGCGGCGTGCGCGGCAGCTGAAAGCCACCGGGCGGCGGACTGCCGAGGGGGGTCTCGTGCAGCCCATGCTCCGCCTTCCACTTCTTCCATTCGAGGTCGCCATCGACAGAAGGACGCGCCGGGCACAACAAAGTGTCGCCCGGCTTGTTCTTCGTGGTGTTCCCGCCGTTGGAAGACGTCGTGTTCACACCTGCACCCGCAAACGAAGTGCCACTCGTCCCGGAGCGCCGGGCCGCGACGCCACGCGGAGACTCGCTGCGGGCGCGCCGAGGAGACATCTTTGTAGTTTGGTGGACCTTGTCCTCCATCTTGTTCACGACCTTGTCAGCACGACTTCCCGTTCCCGCCACGCCGCCACCAGCGTTCAGATTCACTTTCGGATCACTGAAGGACAAGCGACTGCCGGAAACTGGATCTGCCCCGCGCATCGCCGAGTAGACAGCCGGGACGTCGGTGTCGAGCTTATTGATGGAGCTGGTCGTGTCGAGCTTCTGGACTTTTATGGTGCTGCTGTTGATTCCGTCCGAGCCGCGGGATTGCCCATCAGGGCAGTTTGGATCGAACTTAAAAGCGATCTCGCGATTGCCTCGTTGCTGCAGCAAAATGTCGCGCGAGGACCGAAAAAACAGCAAGTCCTCATCCTTCTTGTTCTGGAGACGACCGTCAACCAAGAAACTCATCCTGCGATGGATTGGCTCTGAAGAGTTTGAGAATGGGTGGACTGGTGCAAAGAAATAATAGTACGTGTAGATCTAGATGACCTAGAGCTAGACTGAAATGCGGAACTACCAAGAAGCGCGAGCGCGTGCAGCTAGGTACTGTGGTTGATGTGCCTGTTTGTTGAGTATCTGTTACTTACTGGCGGCGTCCTGGTCGTCGTCGTCGTCGATGAAGTTGTGTCGCGGTGGTCGAACTATTATACTTCCTGCTTAAAAGTATTTAAGCTTTAAGCAGCTTAATCTACTAGTGGTAGTGCGTGGTAGAGGTAGTACTGCTACCTATGATGGCTGGTAGTAGTTGTAGTTGTAAAAACAAAAACAATCGCTTTTGTCACAGTTTTACTTTTAATTTACTGGTGCAGATTCCATGTAAGAAAGTAGTCCTCAACCTTTTTGTGTAGGGCGAGCTTCAACTTTTAGGCTGATGTGAATGTATGCTGTGGCTGCTTCTGGTTCTGGTACAACGTACTTACGCTGACGCTAGTCCAACCTACGAATGGGAATGTAGAAGATCTTTCAGAATCCGAGCTGAGGTCGGAAGGAGAATGTGATCTCAAGTTTTTGTTCTAGAGCTAGTTGTCTTGTCCGGGGGTCTTTTCTCTTTTTCTGACGCGAGCGTGAGCGTGTTCGTAAATGAAAATGGGCGAAAGAAGGAGGCAGTGGGTAAATCTATGCCGAACGATCTTCAACGTGTACGTGGTACTACAAGTAGTACAACAACTAAGTTTTTAGTAAATCGCTAAAGTGACTTGCTATGGTCACACAGACACGGCTCAAACAGATGAATTTACCCACGCGACGTGGGCGACATGGTACAGCACCGAAGTACAATCAAAAGCAGAATAAACCAAAAGCAATATATTTATATGCGAGCGGGGGGCTTCTTCTCAATCTCATCTCGACAATCTACTTATCACGAAAAGACTTCCAACAGCAGATGAAACAAGGAATGGTCCACAACGTACATGGATGCTTTTGTTGCGAAAGCGAAACATGATAGATTACACGCAGACGGCTGGTGGTGCGTGGCAATGGCCATGGTGTATGGTGCACGACAGCCGGATACTTTCCAGGCGACCGAGTGAATGGATACAGAGCCATAGCACAAGCCAGATCGACGGACTGGCAGACCATGAAAGAAGCACGAGTTAGAGCGGCAGGAAGAACCGACAGCAAGAACAGAGAAATTGTGTCAGTCCTCTAGCATCACCGGCTACCTCCACTTCCACCATGATCAACTAAGAACAGCTATGCTAAAGTAGTGGCAATAGCGTCGCACTCCCACTCCCTCCTCCTGGGGAATCAATTGATTCAGCAACAGACAAGGGCAGCTCCGGATAGCTTGCCTCTGCTATTTTGCGGGCGGTCTTATTTTCGGAAGTGGATGAGGATGATGACGAGCTCGCTGCGTTTTGTTTTGGATGGGACTTCTCAGTCAGTATTCGGGTTCACTGCTTGCGTACGTCGTCTTGCCCACGCATTTGAAACAAATATAAATACCACAGGGACCACTAGTCCTTCCTATCCTTGTTGAAAGATCGACCTCGCCGAACGAAATGGATAAATAAACAAAAAAGCAATATGACGTAGCTCCTGAAACAAGTGGAATCCAAACCGATAAACATAGTAGCATCAAGGACCTTGGCCTTCGTTCTTTGGCTCGACATCGACAAAAAGAATAACGCGCGGCAAAATAAAGTCAAAGTCTGTGCGTTAGAGTTCTGCTTCAGCGGGTCTCTGGGGATAAGTTGTAAGTTAAGTATGCGTATGGAGGTGCTGTCAGTGTCATGTGCTTACCTTTAGCTTTATCCGCTATAGAGCTTCATCGCGCGCCAGCTTGTTACTTCTGTCGGAGTTAGAATCATGAGTGGTCAGCTTCGCTCTTGTTGTTCTCCTCGTCGGCGTCCGCCTTTTCTTCTTCTTCCTTCAGTTCTCCTTCACGATACGCGTTGTCTAGGAGAACATGTCGTCGGAGAACATGTCGAACAGTGGGACTTTTGACAAATCCACGCCCGCCTTCCTGCCCCTTCGGTTGCTCTTGTTTCCGTTTCCTGCCCCTTCGGTTGCAGCATCCTCACCATCGGGGCCTGGTCGTTCCGTCGCCGCGCGTCCGCCTTCTTCTTCCTTCGGTTCTTCTCCGCGGCCGACCAACGTGACCAAATCGGGATAGTTTCGTCCTCCGCCTCGGCCTCCAGTAGTTGTAGTCGGGCCGCTCCGCTTCTCGATTGGGCGAGGCTTTGGAAGAATCAAGCTGCGCGGAAATATGATCGGCGCGGAAACATGATCCGACTCGTCGATGGTTTGATGTCGTAGCAGCGCCGTCGTGGCTTGCGACTCCATTAGTCTGCATCTGCAACTAAGTTTGCCCGCGACGTCGTGGCCTCCCTCTCTACTGGAGTCGTTGTCGTTGTCGTTCCCGCTTT
This sequence comes from Amoebophrya sp. AT5.2, assembly GCA_005223375.1. Lineage (NCBI taxonomy): Eukaryota > Dinophyceae > Syndiniales > Amoebophryaceae > Amoebophrya > Amoebophrya sp. AT5.2. The sequence continues at coordinate 11,415 of RXOD01004495.1, forward strand.
CGTCTTTCTGTGCCTTTGCCTTCGCGGCCCGCGACGCCAGATGCTCAAGTCGATCCATCAAGTCGCAATATTCTGCGTCGAAAGGCACAACGTGCCCCCTGACCTTCACCTTCGACGCGCTACGCGACGAGATGACATCCCTCACGCGGATGGAGTAGTCCCATTCTCCCGGGTCTCCTGTCCGCTTCTCGTCGCTTATCTTCTCGTCGCTGATTTCTATCCGCGCCAAGCAATTCTCTGGCAATTCGCCGCATTCGTGCATGAACCAAGCCACATACTTGTAGGCGAAGAGACGGCGGTTGTCGTGCGATTGGAGCCAACAGCCGCTGGTCTGATACACCCTGATCGTGGGCACTTGCAAGTGGTCAGCTGCTTCCAATATGGAGGGGCCACGTGGTAAGCGGGAAACTGGTCGTAACTACTGCGCGATGGGTCCCCGTGAGGTCGAGCGCGTCAAGGCACTCGGAAACGCCCGGCGCGACGCGAAGCGCCGGGCGGGGTCAGAGATACCCATTTGTGGGGGGCTGGTAGGAGAAGGCGGACCCCTCGCGGGAGGAGAGCCATGGCCATCGGGAGTTGGAAGCACAGGTAGATAAGCGTAAGTGAAACTGAAAGTACCACCTATAGTATTACTGGCGATAGGACCACCCGAAAACAGGTCAAAGAAGGGCGCTGAGGGTGGGGATTCTTGGTTGTCCGCTACAGCTATAGGGTGCAAGAAGAGTGCGCCAGTCCCAGTCTTGCCAGCCACGAAATGCCGCTTGTGTTCCTACTCCTAGTACTTCTGCAGCCCTCTGCCTATTATTTAAGTAGACCACCAAGGCGGACCCCGAAGAGTCGCCTGAAAATTTCACTAGTACTAGTATACCACTTCCACTTGTTACATCACTTCTTAGCAACTTACCACTTGGCCCCTCCATATCCAAGAGGCTGGCCCTGTGCTCGATCATGTATTCCAGCAATTGAACGACTGTACGAAGGAGAGGCTTCCCACAAGCAAAAGAATTGCTGCAACTGTCCTGGCAGTAGGCGATCTTGCCCGGGTGGACCGCAACGTGAGAGCCAGGAGGGAAATGCGACGCCATCCTAGAGGCGCTCGTGTTCGTCGTCTGAGTGTCGTCCTGCGACGCCAACGTTGTCGGCCAGTCGTCATTTCCGTCTGCAAGGAGCTCTTCGCCATCCTGGTCTTCCATTTGCAGCTTCTCGCCGTCGGCGTCCTCGCGTACGCACTCCTCGTGGGCATGAAAAAGAGAACGCGCGCCACAATCGCCTCCATCGTGAGCATCTTCTTTTTTGTGGTTTTCCAGCACTTCGTTCGACGCGTTGCTCCCCTCATCCCCGTCATCCGCATCGTGGAGCTCCGCTGCAACAGGAACACGCAAAAACGGGTTCGCTTCGTTCACTGTTTTTGGCCGCTTGACGAGATGACTATCGGCAACGGCATCGTGGTGATTGGACGCGGATGAAGCCGATCTTTTGATCGACCGGCGATTCCCCAACGGAGAAGCGTGTTCGCTGTGATCCTGATCCAGGTCCATGCTCTCCTCATCGTCATCTGACAGGTCGCTCTCGCCGCCGGTTTCGTCCTCTACTTCTCCTTCATCCGTTGATCTGCGGTCTTGCGGCGCGCGCCGCTCATCCTCATGCACAAGCGAATCGGGGCCCTCGTGGTCTGGTAAAAGTGGCGGAGTTGCTGCTGCAAGTGCAATCTCCGACGTTTTAGTTTCTGCCGCAGTCGTCCTCGCGTGCTGTCCCTTGTTGCCCTTGCTCTCTTTCTGAAGGCAGCGACTGCACTCGTACCTGATCACACTGCCAGTTGGAGGTGCGGCGGCGTCCTCTCCGCTGGGAAGGACGAGGCGACACTGCAGCTTTGTCGCCTTTTGCAGCGATGCCGCGCATAAAGAGTCCCCGCATACTGCGCACTGGTTCGCGTGGTAATTGCTCCCGGCATTGGTTTCGCAAGCGAAGCACCAACGCTCGCGCGGGCCCGCCCTGTCTCGCGCGGGGCCGGGAACGCAATTAGAGTGGCCGTCTGTCTCTGACAACTCTGTGCGATCACAGCACCACCGGTGCGCGGGGTTCTCGCGCTTCCTCTTTTGATCGTCTCTACACAGACACGCGTAGCAGAACACCTTTCGGCACATCGGGCAGTGCCACGCAGCATCATCATGTCGCGACGACTTCGGGTCCAAGAGCCAGCCCCAGCCTTTACTGCCTTCATTGTTAGCGGGGCTGCACGAGGATGACGCCGCTGGAGTGGCCCTGCACGATATCGGATCGATTCCCAAGACGCGCGATGCCGACCACGTAGAAGACGTCGACGTCCAATCCCATGTGCTGCACTGAGAGCACCTCCGTAACGCGTTCCCGCACCCATCGCATTGACGGCCGGGGCTGCAGGGGGTCCACGCCCACGAGTCCTTGAAGCCCAACCCCAAGCCTTGCTCTACTTCTGGAGGAACTAAGGCACCGCACTTGTGGTGGCAGAAGTCACACGTATGCTCGCGTGACTTTAGCATTATGATGATCGGCAGCGGCAAGTTGGATTTGGATCAGAAAAGGCTTGGGCTGCTGCACGTTGCCGGGCCGCCGAGAATAAAGGCGCCGGCAAGTGGCGCTTCAATTGCCTACGTATATAGTTATCCTTGTAAAAATTGTACGTAGAAGCTGCTAGCAGTCGAGCCAGTAGCTAGCGGAGGGCGCTTGTCCCTTTATCTATATTTTGTGTCTGTGGGAGCCAGTTACCGCTGTTGCTATAGCAAGTGATAATACACTTGTTAGTATAGTTAGAGTTGTAAGTGTTGAAATTATAAGAATTTTATATCTGTGCCTACGTGTTCAAGTAGAAGCGCTCACGGGGCCGCGGCTGGGTCGTCGATTGCAAGAGGGCGTGGTGCATCATCGGTCACATTCGTCTGATCAAGAACGAACCACAATGAATCAATGCGTGGCACAGAAACGGACAACACAAGATCAAATAAATAGACGAAAGGCACTGGCACACGCGCATGCTCATCATGCGACTAGGAAAGTAGCATCGAAATCGATAGGCTCTTGCTCTTAAAAATCATGCGGTTTCGACGGCTGCGACGTGCCTATGTATCTATTTTTTGTGTATGAGGCAATCGAGAATGAGTATGAGATCACTTTCACCGAGCAGCAGGCTGCGGTCCGTCCGATCCAATCCCATAACCCTAATCAGGCACCTTCCAACATAGACACTCCATTCGTCGGAATTGATTCGGAAGTAGACGAAATTGATTCGGAAGTAGACCTGTCGCTCTCATTGTAGCGGCGCAAAGAATCTTCCAGACCAGCACTGCGCGATCTTGCATTGCAATCAATTTTTTCACGTTAGGTTAGCACTTTGGTGCTTTCTTTTTTTTCTGCCACAAGGACCACGAAGGCTCGATCATTTCATGGATGCGAACAATAAAATTGTCCTCGACCACCACGACCATGCTGCAACTTCTTCGTTTCACCTGACTGGATCCATCGAAGATTGCCGTTGTCTCACTTGGCATAGGATTTTTTCAAATCAGAGTCAAAATCATCGACGCGTGCTGAGCATGCAGTGCAGTGAGTCTGTGTCAGATACATCAGAAAGAAAATAACTCATGATCGCAGTCGTGAGCTGCAATGCGGTGAAGCTACTGGCCCTCCTGGCGGGGGTAGTGCATTCTCAAGGTGCGGCTTCACACACATACTCTATCTAAGAATAAATATAAAGCGGAGCAAGTAGATCTAAATGCTAATGTCTGGGTGGCTACTTGCCAACTACATAAAGTTAGAGGCTTTTCCTCGATGAAAGTGAAAGAGCCAGATGTTGATGAGTCAGTACTTGTTTCTATTTTCGGCATACTTCTTCATCTTCTTGAAAAATTTCCTGCGTGTTCTTCTTCTTTTTCAAGGCAGAGCAAGCTATAGCTACAATGAAATATTTCTTGAAGCCCAGGAAGCGTTTTCGTTTACGTTTTAGCATTGATAATTTCTTGCTTGAGTGGCTTGAGAGAGTGGTATCTTGCTTCTATCCTGCGTTTGCGCCGAAGCGTTTTTGGAATTCGATGGAGAACTGGTTTCCACCAGACGGCTCCGCAGGGGACTCCGACTCGAACTCAGACGCCGACGCACCCGGGTGCGCCGCGTCGCGATCGGGAAGCAGCTCTGAGCCGTACCCCCATCTCGCCATCTCCTCAGGCGGATCCGGCTGGCGGAAACGACTCCAGTCGAACTTCACTGGCCGGTCAGCGAAGTGCAAGGCCTCGATGTACTCGCCCAGTTCGGGATCTATATCGATCTCGTCTTTTAGCCGGTCTCGCAATTTCTTGTACCAAGACCCCTTATTTCCCACCTCCGCCTTTCCCTTGCACTTGCTCTTCACAACTATGATTTCGTTGTCCCATACTTCTTTCTTGCCGGTCAGCTTGCTTGGGGGAATGCGCTTGCGCACGATTTTCACCGGAATCCGACAGTCCACGATCATATCTCTGCAGCGAGTGGAAGAACGGCAGCCGTGTGAGGAAGCGGAGCGCTCGCGCTCCCGGTTCTTGAGCTCCCAGTAGAAGGCCGCAACTTTGTAGCACAGGAGTCGGCGATTGTCGTGCGACTGGAACGAGTACCCCCGCGAACTCTGGTAGACTTCGATCGGAGGAACGGCGTCCTCGCCCACTTCCTTGAGGTTGGATCCATCCTTGTCCAAAAGCCACAGAGCAAGTTCTTCGAGCCCTCGCCCGTCTTTGAAACGGTTGTCGCAAGTATCCTGGCAAAATTTGATTTGCGAGGGATGAATCCGCACCATGCAGTTGTTGGGGAACCGGTGGCTGCGCGGCGCAGACAACTTCTTGGGCCGGCCATTACTTTCTTTCTCGCTTCTTCTATTTGCGGCCGGGCTGATGTCGTATTGTTCTTCATCTTCATGCTCATCGTCAGCAGGAGCTGCCTTCTCGTCGTCCGAGCGCATCCCTTCCTCAGACCACCAGGAGCCCTCGTCTGAGAAGCCGGCGTCCTGATCGTTAATACCGACATCACCAAGTCCTAGTCTAAGATCGCGGACGCCTTCTTCATCTTCACCACGCGCAGCAGCGGCCTCATGGTCTTCTTCTTCCTCAATTACAGCTTCGTTGTACAGCGACAGCGAACGACCACTCGGTTCACCAGGGCGCCCAGGGATCGTCGCTGCGGAGGTAGTAGTTTCTCGCTTTGCAGATGCAGTTTTCGGTGCCAGCATCTCTGTGCCCGTTTGCACTCGGTCCCGTTCGTCCGAAAAGTTCCCAGGCGCTCTTGCGAATCTGCACAAGTCGTCCGGAGCTCCTGGTCGAGCGCGATTTGGATCATTCCCTATCGATCTCGAGCTCGGGGTCGCGCAAACTGCTCCACCTCCAACCGACGTGGCGGGATAACAGCTCCCGCTCTTCGGCTTCGCACATGGAGGCGTGTTCTCATCATGGTCATCCGCGTTATTTTCAACTTCCTTCTCAACTGCGACAGCGGGGACAAGGATTTCATCCGGCCATCCATGTGCCTGCTTGTGCTTGCATTTCTGTTTGAGTTTGAACAGCTTGAATCGGCGCCCATCTGGCATGATGTACATTTTTTTCTTCACTATCATCTCTTTTTTCCACCGGTGCTGCAATGAGGGCGGGATGCTCACTCCGAGCACGCACTCGGATCGAGTGAGGGTCTTGCCCAGTCTTTCCCTTCGCGGCCTGGTGCACCTGCTGCAGCTGCAGCTGCAGCTACAGCTACAGCTACAGCTACAGCTACACGCCTCCTCGTCCTCGATCTCGAGCAGGTCGCGTGCCTGCTGCCGGTGTCCATGTAGTTGTAGAGATGGGTGCTCATAGGGGGAGAAGTAGGCGATCGCCTCCGTCTCGAGCTGCCTACTTTGCGCCGTCACGTCGTCGGAGAACATGTCGAACAGTGGGACTTTTGACAAATCCACGCCCGCCTTCCTGTTCCTGCCCCTTCGGTTGCTCTCGTTTCCCTTTCCTGCCCCCTCGGTTGCAGCATGATGATGATCCTCACCATCGCGGCCTGGTCGTGGTCCCGGAGGTGGAGGGCGCGGCGCGTCTAGCAACGCCGCTACTCTCTGCCGCTTCGCCTTTGGCTCCAGATGGCCTCCAACACCGCCGAGAGGCGCGTCGGACTCGGTGCCCACTACAGATAATTTCCGCTTCCGAAGGCGGCCCGGGTGCCTCACTAGTCCGCCCCACATTGCGTCGCTATCATCATCGTCGGCGTAAAGATGATCGTCGCCAGGATTCTCCAGCCCGGAACGAGGTCCCTTCGTCGTTTGATCGGTTTCGTTTTCCAAGTCCATGCCGATGCGTTGTGCCGCGGCCAGATTCTCGTTCTCGAAGCGAAGGCCTAGCGCATGCGCATTAAGAAAGTGAGTGATGCCGATGTGCTGCTCAACATGTGTTAGTGTTCATGGATGCAAATTAAAAAATGGATTTGATGGAGGAAGCGAAAGGCTCAACGTACTTATTTTTTCGAAGTGGAGCACAGCGACAGCACTAGCAGGCACACGGACGAGTTTTAAGCATGCTCAGATAGAAGTAGCACTTTTTTATGAAAATTGCGAGAACCAACAGCAACATGAAGATTCGGATCGATTCGCCATAACCTTCCCAACTACGCGTACGCGGTGCGCAACCTGTCGGCGTGGCAACGGAAAAAACTCAGAAACATCCACATCACCCATCAACCCATACTAGTCCAGCTGGTGGCTCAGGGGTTGCCATTTGGTGGCACTGGGGTTTGCCGTGGTTATTGACGATCGCTACAGGAACAAGTAGCAACAAGGGGGAGTGCTTTATCGCGACTGAATGCAGAGTCAACACGGGCTCTACTCGTGTCCGTCGTGCGTGTTTGCTTGAGAAAATAGCTTTGCTGCTCGCTGCATGATATAGAAGTAGACTGATGTGCTATACATCTCGCGTGAATATCTTCACGTAGGTAGAAGTAGTAGGCTAATCCTAAATTCGCATGTTGCTATACGTAGCTTTTCGGTGGTTCACGTTCCTGGAGCGCAGAGGAGCATCGACTGCGACTGCAACCCATGACATCCATGGATTTGCATCGACTTCGACATCTTCGTTGTTCACCAACATCTTCACGACGACTACCCTACGTATACATAGTGCCAATATAGATACTCGCTTTCTCACTGTGATGTTGAAGATCACCGGGCGACCAATTGCACATCGAAATCGTCGGTCCACGATCGCGGTTTCGCGTGATGATTTCGGAAACATGACGCTTCACGAAATTTTCACAATGACTTCAGCGCCGCTTTCAGTTCCATCATTGTCCTCCACAAAGGGAACCAGATCGGGTTGTTATTTGATCATCATCTGACGAGTCCGTCACCCAGCATGGACGTCGCGCTCCGCTCATATGTTGGAACAAATTCGGGGGCTCAGCCCACAGACATGAAGATGAACAAACTTCCAAAGCGTTGAAATTCAATGGCTGTCGTCGTGTTGATAGAGGCGAACCGGTCGAAATGTAGTACGCTTGCTGCGAGTGCGACTACAACAGGCAAACCCTGCGACTACGTATGAAGTTTCAAGTCTTACTTTGTTCTGTCACCTTGTCGATCGCGTCGGTTTTCCAGGCGTGAAATTTCGTCGGGCGCGATACCCGAATGACGTACTTCGCTGTCGGGTCCTGCTTCTGCTGCAGGACCATCTTGTACTTGTTTACCTCGTAGTTCCATGACTCAAAAACATCGTCCTCGCGCTTCTCCACGCCGTAGCGTCGACCGAGCTCTTCATACATTGCCACCGTCAACCGCGACAACTGCCAAGACTCCACGTACAAGTACCTGCGTGGTCATCAAAACTACATCTTGATCTTCACCTCAATCAAAAGCCAGCAACGCGGCCGCTGTCAGGCTACTTAACTTAGACTTACTTCATCTGCAAGCACATCAAGTCTAATGGCAGTCAGAACGGAGTGGGTACATTCTCTGCGCCGCGAAGGCGGCCGGCGCGATGTAGACGGGCCAGAGGATCGTGCCCTGCAGAACGCTGGCAACGACTCCCACGAAGGTTGCTGCTCCGCACAGAGCGGCAAGGCCGAAGCGCGGCACGAAGAACCGCAGCGTCATGAAGCCGAGCGATATAGAGCCAAGCACCAGCAAGATTTGGTTGCTCAGACCCCGGAGCTCCTCCTCAAACGCCTTCCGTTTCCGAGCTGCCTCGTCCTGCTCCTCGTCGTCGTCGACGCCCTGGTGTTCCTTGGAAGCGCCGCTGGTCGTGGATGAGCTGCTCGCGTCTTCCTCGCGTGTCCCTTGCCCTGGTCGTGGGTCTGCATTGCCTGCTTCTTTTTTCCCGAACGAGAAAGTCCTCGAGGAGCACGTTGATGAAGATGGCGCCGAGTTGCCGCTTCTAGAACCGTCTGGAGAAGATTCCGACTCGGCACTTCCACTTGCGCCCCCCTCCCCGCCGTGCGGTTTCCTCGTTGAGTCGGATGCGAAGAACCGACGCCAGCTTCCCAGCATACCTCCCAGTGGAACCATCGAGGTCGGCATCTTCGTCCAGCAGCATGATGTCGTGTAGAGAAAGAGATTTTGATTCGCTATGTTGGGCGAAGAGAAGACCTGACACGAGTTGGTCAGAGAAACCGAAAGCAGCTGGCGAGCAGCTGCTCCTGTTCCGGTTCTGGTGGGCTTTGAAGTTGAACTTTTCAACGTCCTCGGCCCCCGCCTTGCGTCTCCGCCTCCGGAGGTCGGCGCCGCGTCGCGACCGCTGTTGGAAAAGTATCTCGCTGTCGCGGCCACCGGCCACGCCGTAGTCGGCCTCGAACCAAAGAAATCCGGGCGCGAGCGTGACGCCGACGCGCGAGCCGAAGCCGATGCTATCAATCGGCGCACTGACTTTGACATGAAGTCAGTGGGAGCTAGAGCTTTCATCTTTGTTTAGATGGACATGAATCGATGCGTATTCAAAAAATACCAGTTCTATTCTTGTTGAATTCGAATTCTTGTTGTGGTGAACTACGGTATCCGTATCCTCGACGTGGACGTTTATTATTATTTTCGCATTCGGCAAGGAGCAAAGTGAAAGTATAGTGTGAAGTACAGAAAAAATAGAGCATGAGCAATGTGCTGAGAGTCAGATGAGTCGGGAGACAGAAAGTATAGGGCTTGGGTGTGAAAGCGTAAGCGCTGTAGGAGCCTGCTCTATGCTGGTGTCTACGGATCATCTGCGCGAGCACGTGCACCTCGACCTTGAGGGCAGGCCCAGGAGCACCATCAACTAGGGATATTTTCATCCTTCAGTTTCAGTATCACACGGATTGATTGCGGTCACGAGCACGCACAGCACCACGGGACAGAGTTCCAAAGACAGGCATCGTATCGTTGAAGAACGAGGGGGCGGCACGACGCACCAGTAGAACAGAGGACAGGCTGTTGTGAAATACAAATACTCCACGGGCATCGCAAGAGGTCGCTTGCGAATGCGATCTGAATCTCCTGCTCCTGTAAATTGTAGAGCAGCGTCGACCTTCAGCCGAGTCAAGCTGCGTTCATCTGCACACAATCCATCGTGCTGGTAGTGGGGCCCTAGTTGTAGCGGCCCAGCGTCGGTTGCGCTGGCGACTCTGTTGATATTGACTGCGCTTCGTTTAGAACCGGCCTCGTCGTTGTTCTTGTCCCACGAACACCAGGAGTAAACAGCAACTGGACCAACGTGCCGGGCGAGATGAAAGAATAAAAGAATATCAATAAATGCAGCCCTCCCACTCCCGACGTCTGAGTCAGCATGATGATCGGCAGGCGGGCGTCTTCACTGGCTGCAGCTACAGAAGTGGCCGTTGTTCCTCTGCCCCCACATCCTCTTCTCCTCCGTACCCCCCCCTTGCGGCGTCGTCGCTGTCGTACACGCGGTCGAGGATCTCTCCGCCCACGTCGTCCGGCTCCGTCAGCTTGGTGCGCAACGAGTACTCCATCGAGTCCAGAACAAAGTGCGGGAAGTCACCCGGGCGGAAGAACTCCTCGGGCGCTTCGTACAGCGTTTCCAGCTTGTAGAACTTCCGGATGTCGGAGCTGAAGATGTGCACGACGATGGTATGGCGGGACCAGCTGGTAA
>RXOD01004496.1:0-21483 GCA_005223375.1 Amoebophrya sp. AT5.2
GCGGCTCCCGCCGGGCTTCCGGAGACGGCGGTGGCGTCAGCCTCATCATCGCTCTGGAGGAAGGCAAACCGAGTCGTGTAGCTGCGGGTACTGCAGGCGGTGGCTCCGCTAAAAAGAGGTGGCGGGGTGGTCGACGTCGAGGCACTCCCTCCTGCACCTGTGCCCGTCGCAGTTAGCGCGCCCCCGCTCGCGACCTGCTGGATACTCGCGATCTGAATCTGTCGCTCACGCGCCATCGCTTCTTCCGCCGCGTGCGTGCAGGGCGACGACGTCTTCGCGACAATTGGCGGGAGCAGCACGGAGTAGTTGGTCTGCTCGCAGGTGTAGGGCGGGTAACGGTCCCGGATCCAGAAGTCATACCGGGCCTCGTCAACCTCTTCCGGATTCCCCCATTGGGCACCTGACCAAGCCTCCTCCTCGTCCGGAACGTCGAGGGCCAGCCTGGAAGCAGATTCCATTGAAAGAATTCTTGTTCGATTACTTTTTTTATGCAACGGGAAATGCCGTGCGGGGGGCACCTCCAGAATCAAACCCCAGGTGAAAGAACACGACAGTACTAGTCTACTTTAGTTTACTACGTACGTAGCTGAAGGAGCAGGAAGGTACCTCGTCCAGCCGCCCGTACCAGCCGCATCAGCGGACTCAGCCGTGTTCACTTCTAGGTGCAGCTTGTCCATCGGCGCGTAGCTGTTCGGCAGCAGGCCGCACGGCAGCAGGATCCGTCCCGCGTCCGGCGGCTCCGTCGTCCCGTTCACTCGCGTGAAGCCCTTGCAGTCGGCGGGCTCGCCGACATCTTCCGGCGCGGCGCGGGGGTCTGCCGCTTCATCCGGAGGGAGCCCACTCAGCTGCGCCTCGGAGAGGCTTCGCGCGAACCACATGTGGTTCTGAAAAAAGTTTTCCACCTCGAAGTGCAAAAACACGGGGGGCTCCAGCGTTTCCTGAATCTCGAACTCCAGGTACCCGTAGTGCGTCCGCCGCGTGCGGTTGCTCAGCCGGTAGAGCTGCCCGAGCTCCCCCGCCGACAGCCCCCCGTAGGGGTCGAAGGGCTCGTCGACCAACGTGCTCGGCCCTGCCGATGTCCCGGCTCCGGGTCCTGCTCCTGGAGGCGTGGGGGAGGTGGGTGGGTTACCACTTCTAGCTCCGGCTTCGTCTTCTTCCTCTAGCTCCGCCCGCTTTCCCGCCAATACCGAGTCCCACCAGCCCTGCGAGAACACCACGCCCTCAGCCGCCCGGCCCGCGCTCTGCCCCACCAAAGCGTAGGCCGCTTGCTCCGCCCGACGCCTTAGTTGCCGCTCGCAGGACTCGTTGAGCACGAACGCAAGGACTTGGTCACATTTCAGACTCGGTGACTGCTGCGGGGCCAGCAGGGGTGGGGAGTGGGCCACGGAGGAAACGCGGGACGCCCGCGTAAGCTCGGGCCCGATCGCATGCACCTGCTGGCTCGGGAGGAAGTCCGTCTGCGAAAGCGCCGCGGAGAAGTGCCGTTGGCGCGTGAGAGACACGCGGCGGTGGAGCAGGAGGTCGCTGGAGCCAACGCCCAGGGAATCTTGTTCCGGCTCGAGCTCGATGTTTTCGCCAGTACTGGCGAAGGACGTTACAACCGCCGGCTGCGTCGAGAAATTCCATGTGTGATACGCCTCTGCTGAAATCCACGCAGGGTCCTTCTGGAAGAGAGGAACCACAGAAAGCGAGTCCACGACGTTGAATATGGATTTGTTTGCGGCGGTAGATGCGAAGATCTCAGCAACCTCGTTCTGTTGAAACAACACTGTTCTTGTACCACTGTCACTTATACTTGATTTCGTTGAACTCGAAGATGATGTCACTTCTGGTGCTGCCGTATTACTGTTACTCGGTCCTTCGTCTGATGTGAGGACTCCGCTGGAAGAGTTTTGCGTAGCTTCCCACAGCGTGGTCGCGTTCCGCGAATACTGGATTCTGTACTCCTGCGCCCCCGCACTGTGCGTCAGCGCGAAGACGAATAGGCAGAAAACGGCGTAGCAAAGGAGGCCGACCGCCGGCAGGTAGAGGTTTCCTACTGCGTCGTCCACCTCGTCGGTGTCCTCCTCTCTTCTTGCCCGAGCGGCCAGGCATTGCTGTTTCTGTTCCTCGGCTTTCTGTTCCAGGTCGCGCTCATAGTCGTCCAGCTCTTGCATACGCCTAGACCACAGCCCACCTCCGCCCGCCACCTGGCCGCCTTCGGGCCGCGTCCCGGAGGAGGAATTTGTGGCTTTCGACACGGTCGAAACGCGGTTTCGGCTCTTCCTGTTCCAGCCCAACCACGTTGACGTGAGGGAGGCGGAGGTGGAAGCTGCAGCCGGGACAATCTTCACCTGGAGGTGCAGCTCCCGCGGGGCGAGCGAAGGGGATTTCGCGGATGCGGATGCGGTGTCGCGAAGGTGCGGCAATGAAGAATCCGTACACGTACTCTTCATCTTATTGCCCGGTCGAATTGCCCGAACCTGCTGCTCGTCCTCCAGAATACTCGCCCCCAAATTGTCCACCAACATACGCGGAAAGCGTTGATCAAGCGCCGACATTCTTTACTCACTTGTTTCACTTCTGGTTTACTCTTTACTTATAGTACTATGCTTGTACTACTGCTCGTCATCTAACTCTAACTCATTCATCTTTTACTAGAAACCCTGCTGATCCTCTCATTTATTACTTCATCTTCTACACTTTCTTCTGCGAACTTTCTGCGGCTTTAGCGGAAGAACGAAGAACGACAAGAAAAAATTGGGATGACCGTCTACAACTTTCATCATCCGCTCTGCTTCACGTTCGCGTAGTTCACGGAATATTCCCGACTCGCGCTTTCTCTCTTCACGGACATCCGTCCTCCGCAGCCCTGGCATTTCTTTTTCCGTCGCGCACGGGTGGAAGTCACCACAGGTGGAGTTCCAGAAAAATTTTACCGTGACTATGATCTATCATCCGCGTCTGTGTCCTCGTTCAGTACTTTCTTTTATCCTGTTCAGGTGGCTCCAGAAGTCTTGGTGTTCGAGACGAAATCTAAGCAACCTGCGCAGCAGCTGCGCGTGAAAGAATAGTACATGAGTTTCTACTCTTTCTCGTCCTTGCTTTGTATAACCGCAATTTGTAAATTGTACTTGCTGTAGTAGTAAATTATGGTGGCCATGGCGCCGGGTCATATAACGCAAAAAACTGAAGTAATGTAAATGTTGTAGACTAAGTATGCATGAAATATTCAATTTGGTAAAAAGATGGTATCCAATTATCGTGCTCAAGTTCCAGTCTTGGTGTGAGGCCACCTGGTGGCGGGCAGCCGTAGCCACCTGCTCGGCCCGCCGCGCTATGGTACCTCCTTCCACCGCGGGGCCACTTCTACAGGCAGTAACAGTATCGCGCATCCGCGTCAGGAGGAGCGGCTTCTTCTTTATTTCTACAGCCAGGAGCCACCAGAGGAGGTACCGGCGTCGCTTTCTCAGCCGAAGTACTTGACTGCCTCTGCTGTCTGTCGTGGAGGCCCGGGGTCTACTGAGCAAGTGGCCCGGCTGATGCCTCGAGCGCATGCTCGGACTCCGAACTCTCGGACGACCATCTTTGCTCTGCCTCCTGTCGTGGTTCTCGACGCGGAAGCGCCGCAAACGGCGACTCGTCGCTTGCCAATCCCTCTGCAAAAAGCCGGCCAGCGGTGGCGAAGTGATCCAGTTTCACCACAACGTTCCAGCCTTCCGCAATAAATTGGCCCATCACTCCCCGGGGATCTTGGAAGCCGGATACAGCCCCCCCCAGATCCTTCACCAGCTCCTCGGACTTTTTCAGTGTTTCCACCACGCTCCGCCATTCACGATCCAGCAGTTGCGCTGCGTTCCTCTGCGCCACGAAGGGGTCTCCTGCTGGCAGCCGCAGCACGTCGGCTGGAGTAATCCTCTCCCGCTTCGTTACATCGTCCTCCACGCTCTTCTCTTCCGCCCCGTCCACGACTCCACCCGCGGTTTCAGCGTATGCATAGTTCTCCCTGGCTACATTTATTGCAAGCAGTCTCCGCGTTGCGCTCGTGCTCGTCGCCGACGGTCCCTGATATCCGAGCTCGTCTTGTTCGTAGATCTCGATCCCGCCAATTGTCATGACGTAGTCGTTGCTTTTGGTTATGAACATCATTCCTGTGATCGATCTGTCTATTACGACCTCTGTCCCGGATCCCGGTCCAGAATTCGACAAGATGTTTCCAGGCAAGTAGTCGTCGCAGTTTTCGCCTGGGTCTGCGTTAGACGGCATGGAGCCGTCGTAAGAGAAGCGCACGCAGGCATCGTTTAGCCGATGCGGGCAACAGCCCGCGCGGTTCCACAGTCGGATCTTGGACACGTGATGCTTCTTTCCGTCCTTGAACTTCACAAACCAGTAGCCGGGGCTAGCCTTGTTCCCGCCGTCGGTGTGCGAGCATCTACCCGGCCAACTGTTGGAGTCGTCTTCATGGTGCGTCAGCGGGCGCCACCACGCGCCATCTCCGTACACTCCTGGCCCCTGCTGCCCGTGGAAATCCTGCCAGGTGAGGAGTCTCGCAGTGCTTGTTGTCGTGGTCATTGCCGTTCTGTCTTCGTAGATCTCGATCCCGCCAATCGTCATGTGATAGTCGTTGCTTTTGGTTATGAACATCATCCCGGTGATCGCTCTGTTTATCACCACCTCCGTCCCGGACCCCAGTCCAGAACTCGATGCGATGTTTGCCGGCAAGTAGTCGTCGCAGTTTTGGCTTGCGTCTGCGTTGGACGGTTTGGAGCCATCGACTGAGAAGCGGACGCACGCGGAGTTTAGCCGATTCTGGCAACAATCCGCGCGGTTCCACAGTCGGATCGTGGACACGTGGTGCTTCTTGCCGTCCTTGAACTGCACAAACCAGTACCCGGGGTTATCCTTGCTTCCTTGAGCGGTGTGTGAACATCTACCCGGCCACCTGTTGGCGTCGTCTTCATGGTGCGTCAGCGGGCGCCACCACGAGCCATCTCCTGCATCTCCGTACACTCCTGGCCCCTCCTGCCCGTGAAGATCCTGCCAGGTGCAGAGCCTCGTGGTCGTTCTTCTGAGAGGTCGTTCCCCAACCGTGTAGACCGCATTCCGCCACGCCCCCCCGCAGAAGTTGTCCGTCTTGGTGTCGACGCACTTGGGGCTTGTCCCCGGCCCCTGGCAGTCCCTTTCCGGCTTCTCCCCATATCGCTCGAACCCCTCCCCGTCTTTATCGCAAAAACACTGGGTCCCGTGCTGCAGTGCGAAGAACTTGTTCGTCCCCCGCGATTGCTTCCTGCACTCCTCTTCACATTGCCGCACCGTCAGCCTCCCTTGAATCCTGACCGGCATGGCCCGTTGACTCTTGTCCTCGAAGCACCCGACGAAAGACATTGCATCCGCCTTCGCGGCCTGACTGTTGCCCGTAATCAAAGCGGTGGCAGATGAACTGGCTCCCCCCCTTCCCCCCAATGCGTACACCGCATTCCGCCACGGGCCCCCGCAGAATTTGTCCGTTACTGGGTCGATGCACTTCGGGCTTCCCGCCGGCTGGCAATCGGTCTCCGGCTTCTTCCCGTACCGCTCGAACCCTTTCGCGTACCCACAAAAACACTGGGTCCCGAACTGGATTGCGAAGAATTGCATGTTCGCCGAATGTTCCTTGCAAGCTTTTTCACACTTCCGCACCGTAAACCTGCCACGAATCCTGACGGGCATGGCCCGTTGTGGTCGGTCCTCGAAACACCCGACGAACGAACTAGTATCCGCCGATGAAGAATCTTCTGCTCCTTCATCTCCCCCGTTGACGTTGTCGGCATTTTTTCGCGCATGCTCCGCTGCAACCGACGCCACCGCTGCGTTTGCTGCAGTTGTAGCTGGCGCCGGTCGTGGTGCCCGGTTGTAGTACCCCAGTCCCCGATTGCACGCGTCGCTGAGCCTCCCCGAGTCGCAGCACTCCGAGCTCCTTCCGGGCTGGCTCCAGTCCACCTTTCCGTTTTTCAGTGCGCAGTTGTCCTCGCCCGCTTTCATACTCTTCACAAACGTGATCCCGGAGCAGCCCTCGTGCTTGGCGCACTCTTCCATGCACGCTCGGTAGTGGGGGAGGTGGCCGCGGACGCGGCCATAGCTTCCTCCCGCGTTCAGATCGTTTCCGTTGAAATCGCGGTTCCGCTTTACTTCAGACGAGAAGCACTGCAGCTGCTCCTGGAGCCGCCCGAGGACTTGCGACGACGAGGTGGTCATCCGGGAAGTTGTCAACTCGGCACAGCCAGCGCAAGCCTTGGCGTAGCCCCCGTGCAGCCCCAACTCGCCCGTCTCGGAAAACAGCAGCTGAACCTTCGTCTCAAACTGGCGAAAAGCCGCGTTCGCAAAAACCGGAGACTCCCGCTCGCTCGCTAGCAGGTCGTAAACAACCGCCTTCAAAGTCGCGAAATACCTCTCCACTGCCACTCGCAGCACCAGCAGCTGTCCCCGACGAACGCTGGGGAGGCTCACAGCACCGCTCGGTCCATAGTACTGGTTCTTCAAGCTCGCAGCCTCTGCACCAGCACTCTGGGTCTGGGCGGACGCAGATGGTGAGACCGCTTGCGCCGTGTCCGGCTCGTCGGGAAAAATCGTCCCGCTCATGCTCCAATCGTTGTTGTTCAGCAGAAACTGAGTGAGCTCCCGTCCCGCTTGCAGGAGCGGGGAGCTAAGCGACCCCGCCGAAGCGAGCGAAGCCGCCGCCCCGTCGTCCCCATCCGCCTCTACCACGTCGAGCAGGTGGTCCGCGGCCGCGAGCCACCCGTTCACCAGGCAACTTTGAGGGCTCGCGTCCGCGCTGCGGACCGGGTGCGGCAGTTGCGCCTTCCGGAAGTCGTTGTCGACGTCGAGGAAGCGGTACACGGCGAGGTAGCCCTTGCCCCCTCGGTGCTGATTCACGTAGCCCATCGGCATTGCCATGTTCCGCTTCAAGTCGCGGTTGGCCGCCGCGGCATTCTGCAACTGCGACTGGAGCTGCTTGCTGTAGTCGTCCGCGACGGGCGCGTTGTAGACGCCGGGGTCGCACCAGTAGTCGGCTACCTGCCCCTGCCGCGCGTAGCCGGCCTCGGGGATCCTGGAGTCGCAGTAGCACTCCAGACCGTACGACCGGAGCCCGAAGTAGAAATAGGCCTGCCCGGCGTCGTCATCATCCGCAGCCGCTGCCGCGGCACGGGTCGCTCCCGGCGCCGTGGTTCCCAGACAGGCCTTTGCGCAGTCCATGAGGTGGCTCATCTTTTCCGCCGGGGGCTTGAAATCCTCCACCCTCTTGACCATCACGTTGGAAGAACTCGAATCGGCGGGGAAGTCGGAGAAGCAGCCGACAAATTCGAAATCGCTCACGAGCGTGCCGCCCGTACCGGACAACTGGTCGAGCACCGAAAATGACCTCTTGCCCCCACTTCCGTTCCAACTTGTTACCTCTCGTCCCCGCACCGTGTACACCGCATTCCGCCAGGCGCCCCCGCAAAATTTGTCCGTCTTCGGGTCGACGCACTTCGGGCTCCCCGCCGGCTGCTGGCAGTCTGCCTCCGGCTTCTCTCCATACTGGCGAAACCCCATCCCGTCCCCGCAGCGACACTCGGTCCCGAATTGCAGTGCGAAGAACTTCATCTTCCCCGGTTGCTTCCTGCACTCTTCTTCACATTGCCGCACCGTCCGCCTCCCGGAGATTCTGACTGACATGGCCCGTTCCCTCTTGTCCTCGAAGCACCCAACGAAAGACGGGGCCGCGATGTGGTGGTCCGGCATTCCGGAGGAGTCCTCGCCCCCGATTAGCATGGATCTCGAGGCCGGCATTTTGTAGAGCGGGACATCCTCCACCTCGATCCTTGATAGCTCCAGTTGCCGTCCCTGTACGGTCTCCGGTGTCGCGAGTAGTGAGTTCGCATACGACCTTTGGAAAGTGCCCCGCTTCATCGTCACCTCGTCATCGTCATCGTCGTCCTCGTCCTCGTCCGCAAGAACGGAGGACTTCTCGACAGCGGCGGCGGACGCCGAAGCCGACTTTGTACTACCAGTTGTCCTCCCGGTTTGTTGTTGGGCGGGCATGGGAATGAACGCGCGATCAAAGTACCGGTGCTCGTATACTGCATGCGCAGACACGCCTCCACACCACATCTCTCGCGGGGTGCGCCCACCCTTCTCGTCGTCCAGCGGAATGTTCGCGAAGTCCGAAATTTTGCACCCAGGCCAAAACGTGTCTCCGGATCTGCAACTCTGCATGAACGCCTCATCCAGATCCATTTGAAAAGTTCCAGCGCTCCTCGTGTGCCCGTTTTGCGCGAACCCGTTCAGCGGGGACCGGTCGCTGCAGAAGCAGCTCGAGCCGGTCACCATGGCGAAAAAGCGATGCTCGCGGCACGCGAAGGCGCACTGGTCGAGCGTGAAATCGCCAACCTGCCACAGCTCGTACGACCTCGGGGCGGTGACCTGCTTCTTGTCGTCGAAGCCGCTGTCGGATTCCGCGTAGCAGCCATGATACTTCCAGGAGCGGCGCCAGTTGACAATGTCGCGGAGCTTATCCCGGCCTTCTGGGTCGGGCGGGTCTTCAACGTCCTCGGCACTGCCAGGCTGGCTAGACAGTTTCGCCGCGTCTTGAAAGTTCCGCGCGTGGTAGCACACTTTTAGCGCTGCGTCCCAACACAAACCACGGACCAAACAGCCCGGTAAGTCGTAAGTGACGGCGTAGGCGCGAAACTTTTTCTCCAGGTTGGAGCACTGCCAAAAGCTCGGCATCACCGGGCGGTTGAAGTACACCGCATTCCCGTCCGAGCCCCCACACGCACCCTTGAAGCTCTGGTCCTTCACCGTCGCAGAACTCGTCCCGACTCCAGCGGTGGTGATGGTTCGCGTCCACGGCATCTGCTTTGCGTAGGCCTCGCTCGTTCTTGAAGTTGAACCAATTCCTGGGTTGAAGAAGATGCTGAGCGTTTTTTTAAACAACGAAATGTACCCGCCTGGCGATTTCTTGTTGATCTGATGCTGTTGGATCTTGCCCTCCCCGTCAGGTACGCGAATGTCGTTTGCGCAGCTCTTCTCGCACCTGGTGCTGCCGGACGCGGGCCCGTACTTCGTCGCCCACTCGAAATCGTTGCTGCAGTAGCACTGGCGCCCGTCCTGCACCGCGAAAAACAGGTAGTTCCGGCATTCGAATGCGCATTTCTGGGGCGGCGCGTCCGTTTTGTTTACCCTCATCGCCGGACTTGCCTCCGCGTCGGCGTAACAGCCGAGATACTTGTCGGCGAGCCCCGGGCAGTGCTTGTGGTGCGTGCATGTGGTCATCAGCTTGCGCAGCTTGGCGTTCGCAAAGAGGGTGTGGTCACTGTCTTGTCTGTAGGGCTTCAGATGTGGGGACTCGAACGCCGTCACCGCGTGGCTCGTCCAGGCTTTTAGCTCCGCCGCCGCGGCGGCCTTCGCGACCAACCCCACGTCTTCCAGCTGCTTCAACCCCTCCCTGCGGACGTGCTCGGCGTCGAACAGGTGCGCAGCATCGCCGACCTGCTCGTATCCGTCGCGGGCATCGAAGTTACGCAGGCTCCTTGTGGCGATCCGCGCGGCGCGGTTGAAATCTTTGATTTTTATTTTATCCCAAGAGGCCTGGCGCTCTACTGCTTCGATACGGGGGGCAGTCCCGACAGAGGTATTCTCCTCGTCCACATCGTCGTCGTCCGAGAGCAGGAGCAAAGAACCCGCTGCCGTGAAGTCTGAGTCTTCCACAACTTCATCTTGCTTTTCTTGCTCTTGCTGTTGGTCTTGGTCCTCGTAGTTCAATTTCCGGTAATAACCTTCGCGACGAGATCCCAATCCCATCCCCGGCTGCAGGAGCATCTGGAGATCGTCGAGGCCGAGTCCAAACGCCGCACGGCACAGCGCGGCAGTAAGACTATTGGAACGACTCGTACTCGTTCTTGTCGCGTGGCCTTTTCTAGTAGTACCCAACATCGCCGCTTCCAGTTTTCCCACCTTCTCCAGCATCTGCTCCAACAGGCCCCTGACGTCGTCTCCGTCCAGCTTCGCGTCTTCACGAACCAAAACTTCGCCGTTCATCTCCCGGCTCCGGCAGGGCTCGGTGTTGAAGAGCTGCGCCAGGTCCTCTACTCCGAATTCGTCCTCCAGGATCGCTTGCAAGTAGTTCCGGAGCCTATGCATTTTGTTCGAGTAGTCGTCCTCCGGCGGTTGCGTTGTCACCCTGTAGAACTGGTGGTAGTGCGTCCATTTTTTCCTCGCATTCCGCTTGAGCTTGCAGTTCGTGAAAAACGTGCAGCAGTTTTGGTGCTGAGGACGCGTGCGGAGCGAGAAGGCGTTGCAGCCAGGTGTGAGCTCGCACGCGCGCGCGCACAGTTTTGGGTCCGTGGTGCCCTGGAACCGGAGGCCGCGAGTGTCCCTTTGGTCGCCGCCGTCGGTGGCGGCAAGCACCTCCGGGGGGACCGGAAGCATCCCCCGGGGAAGAAGAGGATTCTTCTTCTTCTTGTTCGGGTTGACGCGGTCGCAGTAGCCGAGCCGGCCAAACTCGCTACGCAATCCATGGGCACAGAACGAGTTACGCGGCGCGGCCTCGTAACTGAATGGAAAAAGTTTTGACGCGGCCTCGACATCTTCATCAACCATAGCCGCGGTGGCAGGTGAACTCGTTCCCCCGCCTCGTCCCCCTATCGTGTACACCGCATTCCGCCACGGCCCCCCGCAGAACTTGTCCCACCCAGAGATGCACTTGGGGCTGTTGCCCGGCCCCTGGCAATCCCCTTCCGGCTTCTCCCCATATTGCTGAAACCCCTTCCCGTTGTCGCAGAAACACTGGGTCCCGAATTGCAGTGCAAAGAACTGCATATCCCCCTCGTACATCCTGCACTTTTCTTCACATTGCCTCACCGTCCACCGCCCGGAGATCCTTACCCGCATTGCCCGTTGACTCTTGTCCTCGAAGCACCCGACGAAAGACATCGTACCCACCGTTGCGGCCTGACCACTATTGACCATAGTCAAAGCGGTAGCGGATGAACTTGCTCCCCCCCGTCCCTTCACCGTGTACACCGCATTCCGCCACGAGCCGCCACAGAATTTGTCCGCTACTGGGTCGATGCACTTCGGGCTTCCCGCCGGCTCCTGGCAGTCGGTTTCCGGCTTCTCCCCATACTGCTGAAACCCCTTCCCGTGATCGCAGAAACACTGGGTCCCGAATTGCAGTGCGAAGAATCTCATATCCCCCGCTTTCTTCCTGCACTCTTCTTCACATTGCCTCACCGTCAGCCTCCCATCGGGCCTGGGCCCCCGCATGGCCCGTTGACTCTTGTCCTCGAAGCACCCGACGAAAGACATCCCATCCACCTCCTTCGCGGCCTGACTATTGACCACAGCCAAAGCGGTGGCAGATGAGCTTTCTCCCCCTCGTCCCTCCACCGTGTACACCGCATTCCGCCACGGCCCCCCGCAGAATTTGTCCGTCCCTGGGTCCTTGCACTTCGGGCTTTTCCCCGGCCCCTGGCAGTCCCTTTCCGGCTTCTCTCCATATCGCTCAAACCCCTTCCCGTCATCGCAAAAGCATTGGGCCCCGTATTGCAGTGCGAAGAACTTCATCTCCCCCGATAGGTTGCTGCACTCTTCTTCACATTGCCGCACCGTCAGACTCCCATGTCTCCTGTTCGGCATGGCTCGCTTCTTCTTGTCCTCGAAACACCCGACAAAAGACATAGCACCTGCCTTCGCGGATGAACTTGTTTCCCCTGCTCGTCCGCCCAGCGCGTACACCGCATTCCGCCACGCCCCGCCGCAGAATTTGTCCGTCGCTGGATCGATGCACTTCGGGCTTCCCGCCGGCTCCTGGCAGTCGGTTTCCGGCATTTTCCCATACCGCTCGAACCCCTTTGCGTAACCGCAAAAACACTCGCTCCCGTGTTGGACTGCGAAAAATTTCGTTTTCGTCGAATGGTCCCTGCAAGCTTTCTCACATTTCCGCACCGTAAACCTCCCCCGGATCCTGAACGGCATGATGGCCCGTTGCGGTTTGTCCTTGAAACACCCGACGAAGGAGCTAGTATCTGCGGATGAGCCTTCTTCTCCACCCCCAAAGAACTGCAACGCTCGCTGCAGTGTCGAAAGTTTTTCGTCTGGATCAGGATCCCCGAGCGCGTCCGCCGAATCATCCTGGGCGTCTCGCTCTTCACGTTTTCTCAACAACGAGTCGCCGTCCGCCTGCAGAGCATCCCCCAACAAATTCCGCCAAAGAAAATCAACGCCGCTGGTCGTCCCCATGTCGCTCGACTCGGCATCATCATCTTCAACTTCATCATCATCATCACCTACGTCGTCCTCAGTCGATTCTCGCTCTTCTTTGTCTTCGTCTCGGTCTTCCCCCTGAACTTGTTCCTGTGCTTGCCCGAACGCTTCCTCCGCCGCTTGCTGCAGAAACAACATTGCAGAGCACGTTTTCTGCGCCTGCAGTTTGACTCGATACTCCGCCTTCCGGGCCTGCAGGTTGACGCGCAAAGCCGTGAGCTTCTGTCGGATATTTTGGCCTTGTTTCTGCTCCTCAAAGTGCTGTGTGGTACCATGGCCATGGCCTTCTCTCGTCAACATGCTCTCGCTCTGCTGGGTTCCCTCCTTGTGCTCGCGTTGTGTATTCCGACCGTGCGCGTGCTGGTGCGTGCCCTCCTCTACGAAGGCGTGCACGGTAGAATGACCATGATGGTGCGTGTGGTCGTGAAGTAGAAGCTCGTCCTTGTGCTTTTCAGACAGGAGTCCACCCGCGACGTTCACGTTCTCCCCTTCCTGTAGTTGTGTCGCTCCCATGAGTGCTCCGTCCGCCTCAAAGCCGCCCGTCGCCTTCATTTCTTGGACGTGGGCCTGGAACGCTCGCAACTCCTTCCGATGCAGCGTCGAGGACGTCCCACTGATAGGAGAGGTCGTGGGGGGAGGACGCTGTCCCAAGCTGACTTCGTGGTCCTGTCCTCGGCGCTTCCGCTCCCCGCGGTGGTCATGAGGAACCTGATCCAGCACGGCCCCGCCCGCGGGACCAGCCCCTGCATGATCAACCTCGACTGCCTTGCGCTTCTGCATGAACCCGGTGGGAGCGAATGAGGTCTCGTGCTGCGCAGGGAGCTCGAACAGGGAGGAGTCGAACCACGCGGAACCGTCGAGCCAGGAACTGGGACTACGAGGACTTCTACCATCGCGGCTATGCGTAAGCGTATCATGATGCTGTCCTTCAACAGGTTCACGATCATGAATATTATGATCATGATGTTCAGGTACAGGCTCACCCTCCGCTAGCATTTTGTTCCTTGTCCGTTCTCGGGCGACCTTCTCGTGATACTCGCGCTGCTGCTCCCGAGGGGCCATGAAGTCCAGAGCGCTGACACCAAAAAAGTGGGCGCTGAGAAGCGAGCCGAGCCGGAACATTCTTGCTGGCTATGAGGGTATGCGTATGCCACTGGCACTCACTTCTCGGTCGTGCCGATCAATATGATCAAAGTGGACACTCGTGTAAAAACAAAATCAAGCTCAAAAAGATATCTTTGGGGGGTGCCCACGGCGCGTGCAATAAAATGACTGACACCGTCCTGGGAGAAAATTCTGGTCGCCGGACTAGAGTAGGGTCCGTGCACCAACGAGTGCCGCAAAGTGAGCGGCAACATGAAGTGCACGCATTCTTTTTCTTTCACGAGGACGAATGTGCGAGTACGCGTACGACGGTTGGAACCCAATTCAATTACTTACGTTTACGGCACAGTACAACGGAGACGGACCACCACGACGCATTCATTCATTCATTCACTCATGCTTAACGTGTTTCCGGTAAGATCCTCGCCTCGTTGACTCTTACTTAACGTTGTGCATCCAATAGCTATTTTTCCTTTTTAGATCAGCTGCCTGTTTTCTACGTGCCACACTCCTCTTGCTTTTTCGACGAAGGATCACACTTATACGAAAGTGAGGTAGATGAAAAGAAAAAGATGCATGGCAGGCTATAGTAATTCGAGCGATCAACGGATGAAACTCACTGACTTTGACACTCAATCTTCAATGATGACGTGAGTGCGTATATGCGAAACTTGGTACCTTCGCGGTCACGGACGAGAACAATTAGTTGCTATGAATTACAATAGCCGGCATTACTGACATTGTCACAGTCCTCAGGCTTTGCCAACACCAGCGTGCGAGGTTCAAAGTCTTGCGCTTCAACATTCTGTTTTCATGTTCCGCATCTTCTACCAACCAACAAGGAACAAGCGACGGTGAACTTGGTTCGGGTCGTTCCAACGGCTGTGTACAGTTAAAATACGAGCATGCATGTAGTGTTGTGCTCTGCACAGCTGTGATGTGTATTCTCAATACCTAGGTACAAATTGTGGGTCCGCTCGTCACCTTGGTTTTGTAGGGTCAATTGGCTGCATACGGAAACGCATCTGCCTATCGATCCTGCACTCAGGTGATGCCACGAGTCGGTTGACAGTAATGATGTCTGCTCTGTGTCTGTGTTGAAGATAATGTGAGGCCACTGCGGCTGAGCAAAACGTGTTGAATGAGTAAAAAAAGCGATCAGGACCATTTTTTTTATTCTATATGGATGTGTTTACAGTATGACTGTGGCAGCAGCTCGCCGCGTAAAGACCACTGCGGCGTCGGCGTACTTCTGCTACGTCGAGGAGCAACGTTTTTCTTTTTGTGGACAGGCTGGACCTCATCCTCGGAAGGCAGGACCACTTTGTTCTCGTCCATATTAAGTAGCACGGCCTCATCTGGGGTTCGGGCCCCCGAGAAACAAGTAGTCGTAGAACTCGACATAGTGCCTGTGCCACGGATGACACCCCATCATGCGGTGGGTGTTGCTGATGACTTGCGCGGCGAAGACGAAGGTGATAAAACCCCCAATCCCGAACCGTAGGTAGACGCTCGGAAACATCCGCTGCCAGTCGTCCCAGAGGGCTCGTCCGTAGACCCGCACATTCACCACGATATAAAACCACATGATCAAAACGGAAGACATCCAAATCAGCCTGCAAAATAAATTCGTCGATTTGAACTGCAATGAATGAAGAAGAAGAGCGATCGACCATGTTGGCTACCTTGTAGTTCTTGCGTCAACCTCAAGCTCAACTACCAGCACGTCGACCTAAATCTATATTTTTTGACCTTCAGAAATTCATGTGCAGTGCGACGGTGAAACTGAAACACATCAAACGACGCTACAGCTGCTCATAGCGCTACTCAGAGCTGCGTCATCAGATGCAGATCACCATTACCTTCACCAAATACTGTATAAACCTAACAAGTACCCTCGGTATCGCAGGTTAATCAGCGCTGCAAACGTCGATCGGGAAAAATTGCCGCCGAAGCCAACGGGAAGTTTTCTTAGTGCTTCCTGTGCTTCATGCCGCCTTCTTCTTGCTTCCCGCAGCTGCTCCCACTTCTCCGGGCCCGTTCGCCTCTTTCTATTGCTCCTTCCCCCGCCCCTATCAGATTCCTTGCCGCTAGCGCTATCCGTGATGACTTTTATCATGCCCCCGCCTTTGTTGGGGTCGTCGAAGGCGCGGGGGCGCGGTGGCTCTCTGTCTCTGGCCCGGGTTCCAGTAACGGGGTCGTAGTCACTGGCGCTCTCGGTGTCCGAGATGTCGCTCGGACTGTCGGGGTCCACGCCGTAGATCACGGAGAGGGGCGCAACGTAATGTTGTTGGTGGGGGCCGAATACAACTTTCTCGAACACGATGTAGAGCCCGAACCCGTACCCTGCGATACAGGCCGCCACGATGGCGCCATGAAGGACCCATCCCTGCCCACTGTTCCGCATACGCGAGAAACGATTTGGTTTTATTTCTATGGCTATGCACTTACTAACTTCACTAGCTACGTGAACGTCATGTGTACAAGCAAGTTAGTACAATTTGTAACAAACTATGGAACCCGAGGCCGGTTCTCTCCGATCCTTTGTTCGAAGCCGCCGCCCAGGCTGAATCAAAAAAACTAAGTTCGAGCTCCACCTTAAAAATCGCAATAACAATAACATTTTGCGGCAGCGGCCCTTCCAGCACATAATTCTAGCTTCCTTCCTGCTGCTGGACGTTCTCTCCTTCCTTTCAAAAGTTTGGTACTTCTACGTGAGCCCGCGACTTTCTTACGGTCGTTACGCCCCTGATGATGATTCCCCGCCTACCACTGTTGCTCCCACGGACGACCGCAATCCAACTGCGATTCCGATGATCTTGCTCGAGGACGTCGTGATCGTCGTAAGGAGCAGACAGCGCTACTTCTTCCACGCCAGGACAAATTGCAGCACCCACGACGACGAACGAAAAAAGAACACTACCCATCGAAGACGAAGACCGACAGGAGAATAAGGGCAAAATACATGCCCCGCAATCAAAACTTGGTTGGGCACTCCAACTCCTTCATCTCGCACTTAGGACTAGCAACGCACTTGTAGTGCAAATCATTCATAAGTGATCGTCGATGCTGGTTGCAACCATCAGGAAACACAAATTGTCCACGCAGAATCATGACAGTAGCAAGAGAAAGAGTTGTAGTCGAGTTACTTGTAATATGCCCCTTTTGCAACTATGAATTTCATCAATACTCACGTCGGCGAACTACGAGATCTTTGAGAATCAATAATTGTTTCATCCGTTCCATCAAAAAATTATTCTAGATCTAGACTAAGAGTATTGGAACCTTTGCCAACATCGGTTGCGATTACTTCTGTTTTAGGTTCAGCATCTGCATCTGTTCTTTTCTTTTTTGCTTACACTAAGAGAACTACTTCGTTTGTATTAATTTGTATGGGCGAACTCGAAGCTTTCTCAGTTACTAAGTCCCGTATTTTGGTGGCTTTAGGTGGTTTAAGTACTCCTGCGACAACTTTCTTCGACCACTAACACCTTCCTTTAGTAGAAGTAATTGCAGCACGAGAGCGAGTCCGTGTATGTTAAGTTGCACATCACTGTGACTGAGAAGCAGGCCTTCATCACACCTATTTGTTATTGGTTCTGTACTTATTTTGTTTCAGCACTACTTCTAACCTCCGGACACTGGCTTTAGTAGCACAATGAATTCGTCTGGACGAGTAGACTAACTTTAGTAAACGCGAAACCGAAAGCGAATACCTGTAAACAACACATGCAAATCTTGAAGTTTGTCTAGCGATAGTGCGGAACCGAGATGAAAGACAAAGAGTGGCTCAATTAATAAACCAATGATATTGATGAGTACTAGACCGGCGCCTTTAGAAGAGCCCAGCAGCGGAATTGATTCATACCAGCAGCTCGCACCATTATCATAAATTCCAGTAAAGCGCTCAAAGTGAAGTAATACACGATCGATCCCATCCGAAACAGCTGCAAGGTGTTGAATGTAAGAAAGTATTTCGACATCGAATTCTAGTGGGGCAAACTTGCGTAGCAGCCTCACCCAGAAGGAGAAACGTGCAGGCGCACGCGCATACAGTTACAGGCTTTTCAATTTCATCTCTCGTCGTGGACACATTAGTATTTCCGACCACCGCCACCGAGCGCGAGCTAAGAAAGTAGTATCACGTGTGGTCGTTACTTATGGGGCATTCTACACCACCAGCATCGATCAGCCCTTGTCGTCGAGGTGGAGCATTTATTTACCGCCTTTTCAGCTTCACCAGCATCTATTAGTGATCATCCTATCTTTGCGGTATCGGCGGAAAAGGGTGGCAACCCAAACCAATACTAAGGGAAAGGGCTATCCTATGTTTGCATTACTGTTATTTCGCCGGGGAGCTCGACTGGGATTTTCCGAAGGCTTTCTGTGGCGAGTTTGATTTTTGTGGCGACGTCTTATGTGGCGACGGAGGTGGGCGGTGCGTCGGCATCGGTGGCAGTCTGCCTTCCACACGCGACTCGCTCTGCGACCGTAGCGCCTCGATCGAAGCCGAAGCGCGCAAATCCCCACTGGATGACTTCTGCGCGGCGAAGCCATCGAGACTCTCCTTGCTGCTGCCGCCGTCAGTTGTTGACATTGAGACCTTGTAATATCAGGCGAGTTGGAAAAGTAGGAGAATCTTTAAAAAGGAGTTGATCTTGATAATACTTACATTCATAGTTACAGTTAGTGTTCGACTCTGCGGCCTTAATACGACGTCGATTTTTCTGCCTTGTGCCAGCTCTCCGTGAGACTTCTGAGGGACGAGAATAAAGTATAAGTTAGTACTACTTACCAGCTGTCCGCGCGATTCTTCCTTGTCGCGAGACGCAAAAAACCCAGGCGGTTCGATCATGCTCTGGCTTCGCGGCTCCGGGTTGCCAACGTTCGCGTCTGCGGTGGAACTGTTGTGGTGGAAGTGATGTGAAATGACCGGACATGGACGACCACCACCAGCACATGGAGGCAGCACCCAATGCCTGCTATCATGCTGCCGATAGATTTTTGGCATATCAACCAAAATGAAGATGATGATGTTAATCTTGCCTTAGATTAAACCCTAAAATGAAGATAAGTAAGTACAGTACCATTGTCCGCTTTGTTTGTGTCCTGCCGCTTCGGACAGGAACGGCCATGTGGCCGTCGAGTTGAGTGCGGGCGGCTCGTCCTCCAGCAGCGTTATTCCGGGCGGCGAGCGCAGCGGCTTCATCGGTTTTCCCGGACTTCGGCTCGTACTGGGGGACTGCGGATTGTGGAGGTTTCCTTCGGTCGACAGCTGCCGCAAGGAGCTGCCGGGCTGATCATTTTTCTGAAGCCCGCGCTGCTCAGGGCGCCCTTCCACGGGGTCTGCTGTGGGGACATCCAGCACGAGATCGTCCCTGCTAGTGTTGAATTCGAGCTGAATCTTGTTGTTCGTCCCCGCCGACATCACAACTGCACCCCCGCTCAGGTTGTGGCTGCTGTTGCTGATCATGTGTTCATGTCCAGGAGGTCCGGTTGTGCCTACGGGTACTACAGCTCCACGACCGGCGCCGTCCGCTAGTACACCATTTTGCGGCCCCGTCGCGTGCCCACCCGCGCCGAGCATGACACCTTCTCGGTCTTCGAAATGGAAGTGCACCCCCGACCCCTGATCGCTACGACGGCCGCGCCCCTCAGCGCCCAATTCGCCACCCGGAGCTCCTCCATGGTTGGAAGTAGATGCAAGCGCCTCCGCGTCGGCGAGCCCCCCTGGAGGTAGGGTCGAGATCCCTGGCGGGGGCGTCGTAGCGAAGCCTGCCTGCGGCTGTTGCTGCTGGTAGCTGTGCAACTGGTGCTGCACGGTGAAGTGTCCTTGACCGGCGCAGTGCTGTTCTACCGCAGCGTTGGAGGTCGTGTAAGTCGGTGCCGGCGAAGATTGCATCTGGTGGTGGCTCGTGTAACCGTAGAAACCGCTCGACGATGCCGGAGCGGTTCCAGCGTTCCCGAGCGCCGTTAACTGCTGCGCGTGGTGGTTCTGGATCTGGTCCTGCCCCCCATAAGAAGTTCCCCCGTTGCCAGCAGCAGTGCTGACGCCATGGCCATTGTACATCTGGTCGTGCTGCTGAAGATGTTGTGCTGCAGCGCCGTTATTGGGCTGCGCCATCTCGTTTTGCAGCTGCTGCGCTGCGTGCTCAAGCTGCATCCCGCCTGCGCTGTAAAACTGCGAGTGCTGCTGGTGCTGCGAATGAGAATGTTGCGCGCTGTGGTGCTGGGCTTGTGCGTTTACTTGCTCGTGTTGTCCACCTCCCTGGTTGTACGCGAACTGCTGCTGATGTTGCGAGCAGGTCCCGCCACCGAAGTCCGACACTGGACTGCAGCTATAGCTGGTGTGATCCGCCGTGGGCATCCTACACTCGTAGTACGAGTTGTTGCTTCCGGCGCCCGGTGGTGCGTTATTTGCGTGCGCGGGGTGGTGCGCCCCCGCGTGTTGTCGCTGCGCGGTCGCGAGGTGGTGCTCCGCCGCACTGTGGATCTGGTCGATAGAAGCGCCCGCATTCCGATTCTCACCGCCGCCGTGCTGCACGTAGTTGTTTTGCTGGTGCAGCTGGTGATGCTGATGGTGGTGGTGCTGCTGACCCACGCTCGTCGCGTAGGCCGCGGCCCCCGCTTGGTGGTGTGGCTGCGGTTGCCCTCCTGCGACTTGCGCGGCGCCATAGGCGCCCCCGAGCGCAGGGTCCGCCTCGTGCAAGTGGTGCTGATGTGGCCCGCCGCCGCCGGTCGGCGATGGCACGAGCGGGCGCACATGATGGTTCGCCGCAGCCGCGCCCCCGCCGTTGCTCAAGTGTTGGTTGTAGTGCGGTTGATTCTGCAGGTGCGTGTTGTACATGGAATGGGGATCCACCGACGGCCCTTGGTAGTTTCCTCCAGTCCCTCGCCTGCCGGTGCCGCCGCGCTGAACACCTCCTCCGCCTGAAACGCCATTCAGCGAGCGGTGGAGACCCTGGCCCATCGCTTCAGAGGTAGAAATCTGGCACAAGTGGTCGGAATTTTGTACACGAAAGTAGAAAGCCACGTCGACTAGCAGGTGACATTAGGAGGCGCTGCTGAGGACTGTACGAGCGCCAACGATCATTACGGAGCGGGCTACTCACTGCGTTTTTCTTTTTTCTAGAAAACGAATCTACGAAAGCGAAACATAAAAACAAGAGTACCGCTGGGCGATCGTCCTTGAGATAGATCTTGGGCAACCCTTCCGGCGGTGGTGGCTTGCGCCCACCATCAACGCCCGTCACTTGGTCGTCCTGGATCCAGAGTTGGACCTGGTGACTCCATTCACTGCGCAAGCACACGTCGTGCGCCGCCTGGTACACCGTGAAACGATACCTGTTTATTTTTGGTTCGTTGGTTATTTGTGTACTCGATGGATCGGCTGAGTTGTAGCTGAATTGTGGAGAGCATGGTCGAGAATCGTGGCTTGCTAAGAAACGTGACAGACACAGATGTGGCGGCAAAGAAAACACAACCGCAATCAAATTCCTACGTCCAATCAGTCTTTTCTTCATCTCCTACTCCATTCATGTTAGAAGCAAAAGTAAAAATTTAAATTTTGAAATTTAAATTTTGTGGAGCACTATGACGGCATCACATCACGTAAAGCTGGAGTATCAGCAGCCCGCAACGCATAAATATTAGGCGCCCTACTAGTACTTTGCACATCATGTGATGTTGTCAATGGAGGTGTTGCACCTGAAACCATGCCACAACAGCTATTACAGCACCTATGCAGCGCAAGGTTTTGCACGCCATGTGTTGATGCCTGGAGACGCCACCAGCGTCACATCTGAGACCGTATCACAGTAGCATCGCTGCACCTACTTGTACACCGCCGTGATTTGCTCATCATGTGAAGCTTGGAGACACCACCGGCGTAACCTGTGAAACCACATCACAAGCGAAAGCGTTTCGCAACGCCCATGCACCGCCACGCTTTGCTCATTCTGTGACGCTTGGAACAAAACACCATCACCTCCATCTTTTCATTTTCAAAACTGTATCATCTCAGATGGTGCCGTGCTTTGCTTATCATGTGATGCTTGGAGACGGCGTCAGCGTCGCATCTGAAACCGTATCACTGTTATATCAAAAGCGCCCAGG
>RXOD01004497.1:0-21464 GCA_005223375.1 Amoebophrya sp. AT5.2
GGACTGCCTTCTAGTATGCTGAGATGCTAAATTGAGAATTGTTCATCTATGGATAGATCTTCCGACCGCCGCGACTGTCGAACCTCTGCTGCACGGGTCTGTAACACTATCGTACTACCTCGCCCCAGTGTACCTGGGCGTGCGGCCCCTGATCATGCGCGAAACACTGCAGCACTTCGTGCCGGAGAACGGGTTTCTGCTGTTGCAGGATCCGAACAAGTACGCAGGGATCGAGTTTTCCAGCGATCCGAACGAGCAACGCGGCGTGAGGAACAGTAGCTTCTTCGAAACTATGAACGTGAACGACTTGGACACGCTGAAGCGTGCGAGTTTGGAGGAGGGCGGAGATGGTTTTTGGAGCATGTTTGGAACGCGTACGCCTGTGTCCGTGAGGCGGGAATTCATGAGCACTTGGTTTCGGAGTGCTTTTCGCGTGATCTACGAGTCGTTTGAGCACACGCTCGGCGCAAAGAAGCCGGAGTCGATGGTCGTGGCGAGCGCGGGCGTTGGGAGGTTGGTAGCGCCGGGAACAACGGACGTCGAAGGGGGGCGTTTCGGCATTCGCACTAACTTCAGCGCTTTTGCGTACCACGAGCGAGGCGCGGATACGGCCGCGATGGCAGCTGCTCGGCAGAAACTGAAGGCTTCCAGGGAGGAACTGCTCGGAGAGCCGCAGCCGCAGCCGAAGCCGCACCCCAAGGAGCTGCTCGAGGGCGACTTCGATTTGGATTTGCGCAAGATCTACGCTCGCATCAAGCGCGCGGGCGGGGTCGTGAAGCCGTTCTCCATCCTCGACGCGGACTGGCTGCCGCAGTACCAGCTGGTAATGAAAAAGTTCAAGAGGCACGGTTTTCGGCCGGACTTGGACGAAATGCACCTGGATTTCTACATGATCATGCGAGAGCTGCTAAAACGGCAGAGCGAGTGGAAGACCATCAAGCGAGTTCTGAGGCAAGCGGTGGAGGGCCGGCTGGACGAGATAATCTTCGACGGAAAGGGCGTGCCGGAAAAGATGAAGCTGGCGCCGATTTTGGTGAGTCGGGGCCAGGTTGTGATCACGCCGGAGGACGCGTTTCGCAGTCTCTGCGTCGAGGCGGAGCTGCGGGCAGAGCCGCTGCGGCTGGAAATTCGCGACATGCGCAGGAGGGACGGGTTCGGAAAGAGCGGCAATGGAGCTCCTGCGTCTGCTCAGTCGGCGGGGGCGGAGGTGAAAGGAGACGAGACAGAGAAGCAGAACAAGTTGATGGAAGGTCTGTTGAAGGAGGAGGCGGCGAGGCTGGAGGCGCTGATCTACAAACCGGACTTCGAGGAGCTGTCCAAAGGGCGTGCCGCGCAGCCTCCAGGCCCGCAGTTCGCGGCTCCCGGCGACGGCATCGACAGCGTCTCCCGGGAACAGGCGCAGCGGAAGCTGCTCGACGTCGTCCACTCGGCGTTCCGGGGACCCGACGCGTCGCTGCTGCGGGCGCACCGGAGGTGCGCGGAGTACTGGGAGGCCGATGCGCCCATGATTCAGGACACCTGGCTGTTCGTGAGGAACACCCCGCTGGTGCGCAAGGTGCTGGACCTGTGGGTAGACTTCCTGAAAAACCGAAAAATGCTCCTACAGATGCCCTTCACGGACCAGACGGCGCTGGGGCTGCTCGTCCGGGCGCTGGATTTGAAGTCGGCGTGTTTTCCAGGGATGTACGATCGGCAGGAGCCCGGCCACCTGCAGTTCGGTACCTGCGGAAAACGAACGGAGAGGGTACAGGCCGTCGTTGGGTACAGCGCGGCTGCCACCGCCCGGAACGGCGGCGCTGCGGCGCCAAGCGTTCTTGACGGAAAAAGCGTAAAGACGCAACTGCTGTCGGTGCAAGTGCAGCGAGAAGGCGCGCCTAAGGAGGTTGTGCGAGAAAATGACGCCGCTGCGTGTCCGACGCCGTGGTGGGTCGGGATGCGGCGGGAAGAAGGACTTCACGGGCTGGGAAACCGGCTGAAGACGGTCGGAAAGCTCGTGCATGAGATCAGGCGAACCCGGAAACGCCTGGAACGCCGGGATAGAAAGCTGCGGGAGTCTGTTGGAACTGGCAGTGAGGGGGCGGCATCTACGTCTGCGACGCATGGAAGTACTCTTCACCTCCACGAGGACGAGCCAGAAGATGTGCGGGAAGGGGGGATGTACCTCCTGTCGTGGAGAGAATTGAGTAAGCAAGACATCAACTCCAAAACAGCAGGAGAGTGGTGGATGTGGAACTAGTGATGTGAGGTTCGTATTTGAACATGCACCTGCAATGATGAAAGCAGAACTGTTCTTTTCGAAACTGCATCGCCGAAACGAAACATCTGCTTGTCGCTTGATCGTGAACTGTACTCTATCAAACTGTAAAGCGCAACAGATCCAACGATCTTAAATCACGACGACGGGTCTTTTTCTTATATATTATCGTTCTCAAGTGATCAAAGAAGAAAGATCAGGTTTTCGTTCAGATGAAGCTGCGGGCTAGCGCTAAACAAACCGAGACAGTATTGCTTTCGCATGAGGAACAGGCGCGTGTCAAAGTGGTGGTTCCGACGCAAAGAACCAACTATTAGAGGTGTACGGGCGCAAAACTACTTCTGTTCTAGCCTATAGTTGCTGAGTAAGTCCAATAGCTTGACAGTCACTGTCTACATCGATCAGTTGGAGGTCAGTTTTCCGTCACGAATTCGGTGACACACGCAGACCTTTTCAGCCTGTGGCAACTCTTAGACTCTTACTTAATACAACGCTTCAAACTACAAGTCATGACATCCCGGCCTTTCGGTGGGCGCGCCTCTACGGCGCTGACTTTGGCAGTTCTCGGATTCGTTCGAGGTGTCGCAAACGCAATGGTGCCACACACAGCGACGAGACAATCCCGTCGCCGCGGTTTGGCAGGTCTGAACGCGCAAAATCGTCGTAGCGCCACTACAAACGGAGGGCTCTCGTCCCCGAGTTCACGCTCCTCGGCCGCCGCTGCAGCAACACGCACGCGGGTCGTCGGTCCAGAGGAGGGCGCGACCTCTGTCGGAATCACCGTGGCCCCTGCTCCCCCTTCGACGCCGACGGGCAGAGCCAGACCCCCGGCCCGATGGAACCAACCGCGTCACAAAAAACGCGGGCTGGGTCGTGTGGGGTCGTGTGCGGCGCGCGGTGGACGCTGTTCCGTGATGCAGCGGGGCACACAAAATTCTCCAGCTACACCGTCGACCACCCCGCCTCGCGTGATGAGTTCGCCGGCAGCTCTTTCGCAACTCGGAGAAACTGACGGCGCTAGGGCTCCAGTCGATGCTAAATATTTGCGTGCATTGCCCCGAACGGCAAGCGAGACGGATCTCGAAGCGCTACGCAGGGCATGCGCTGGCGATGGATTCTCCCGGGACGTCGGCGGAAGTGGCACTGCGTTCGCCCCTCGGTTGATTTTTTCCGAAGATCGTGACGATGATGATGGGAAAACAGTATTCCACAAGAAAAGTTGCGCTATGGCGTTCCGCGGAGGCAGCTCTTGGAGCGGGGGGTATCAGAATCAGTCCGGGGAGGAGCAGCCGGCGGCGTCTTCTACGGTCGAGGTTCCGTATACGTATTCCCGCACAGACGACGCGACCCCGCCGCATCCGGTGACCAACGCGCACAGGTACACCGCAGACCCGCCGCATGAAGATTTCTCTCCGGAAAACGACTGGGAACTCGTGAGGCCGTTCCAACTGCCGACAGCGGCCGTCGACTTGGACGACTTCTGGGATCCGCTTCCTCCGCACCTGCGGCCAAGTGCGGATGACCTCAGTTTTCCACGTCCATACAGCAATCAGTTCAGAGCGTTCTGCGCGCACGTCTCGAGATGAAAGACGTTGGTCGAGAAGCCAGACAGACGCTAATGAATGAATGAACGGGGTCGCGGGAATTGATGTAGGTGTAGAGGGACACAATTATAGCACAGTGGATGGGGACGGAAAAAAAAAGAACATTTCTCAAACTAATGTCGCTGCCCGCTTGATGTCGTGGCAGGGAGAGAAACTTGTGTGGGTCGCTCTCTGAGGTGGCGTTATCTTTGACCTCTGGGTCGATAAAAAGCACAGAAGTAAGTGACTCTACAGTAATTGCAGGCTCTAAAAACGCGAATTCTCTTGAGCCCCCCTTAATTAAGTAACAGGAAAGCGACCAGGAGGCGTTCTTTTACCAAGCACGCAACCCCGTCCGATGTCTCGAAGGGTACCTAGAATCTGCATTTCTTTCGATTTTACATGAACGTCATTGTCTCTCCTCTTGTTCTCCGACCCGAACATGGACGCGCGCTTTCTACTACATACACGCCCTTGAAGGCGCATCACGTATAGAAGCCAAGGAAACTACCACTACGTGGTGAAGCTGCTCGCAGAACCGATTAAGTACTTCAAAATTGAATCTTGTAAAAAAATGCGGGAAATCGAAATACACGCGCCATAAAGGTTTCCAAAAAAGTCCGCACCAGATCGCTTGGAATCTACCAAAATACGTGGTCGAAAAACGGACTGTTTTTGCGCAAAGGAATACTCGGTCCAGCTTTATTATTTGAAAGGGACGGAACACGCCTCACGCCAGTGGCTGCCGCTTGTGCATTTGTTCTTCTGCTTTTAAGAAAAACGTCTCCGAGATTGCCGCGCCTTCGGCAGCAGACGACTGGTAGCGCTGCGGAATAGATCTGTAGTCGTGAAACAAAAAGACACATCAAACACGTGAAATTATACACTCACAATGATTTTTTTCAGCGCGACCACTGCAACGCCAAATCCTCCTAGACCTTTCGGCTTTTTTCTTCATTGGTTTTGCCGTTCGGTGATTGGACTAAAAGATATCGCTGCGGAATCGGAATTTGACGCTCGCTTGCACTTGGCCTTACCGCCACTCACTACCATGCGCACTGATTACCCTACCCCCAGGCGAGCCGGTGCGGGTCTTCTCCACGGTGTTTTGATTGCGTGCAGCATCGTGCCTCACGCGTTCATTCTCTCCGAGGCCAGCGAGTGGTATGGAAACGCAGACTCTTCGCTGTGGCGGCCCGACGGCGGCAAGTGGCGCCTTCGCAACGATCGCTGGCAGCCGCCGTGGCAGAAGAAAAATACTGCGCCCAGGGGGTCCAAGCCCATCACGCAGGATCCGGGTCCGGACCATGTGGCCGAAACTAGTGCTGGTGGAGCTGCGCCAGCGCGTGGTGATGCCCACAAGGAGACTCATCCTGGTTCGGCGGGCCCTGCACACGGTCGCAGCAAGGCATCAACGTCCGGCTCCGGGTCTAGTTCGCCCGTGGTGCAACTAGCCGCGCACTTGCCCGGCCATCAATTTCAAGTAGAAAATCAGCAGCCAGCTTCCAGTTCCACTTGGTCCTCCACGTCGAAGTCAGCATCCACAGCAGCCCGAACTCGGAAGAGCACTCACAGGCCGCCGAAGAAAGTGCAAGCTGCGCCGCGACGGCCGGAGAGTCCACATCACGTCCGCAGGCTGAATCCTCCGGCGCCCCCGCCAGGCTCGCCCACAGTAGACGAAACCGCGCTTGCGGTTGCGCGTGAGCAAACGCAGGGCGCAGTACCCTTCAGAGTCGTGCAAAACGCGACAGCAGCGCAAAACCAGAACTGCGCGGCAACGGGGATGAACTCACCCGGTGGGGTATTCTACGACATGGCGGCGGTGGCGGCGGCGGGACTGGTGCCCTATGCGTGGTGGGACAGTCCCGTTCGCGGTCCACTGCAGCAGCTGGCAGATTCGTACGTGGCGAACTTCCCAAGATATGAGCGTCCGTCAGGGAGTGCGCCGGAGCAGTCGCCAAGTGGTGCGGCATCGAGTGGCGGCCAATCGCCAGCCGGAGCGGCGAGTGGAGGGGAGTTGGGAGTTGATAGCACCAGGAATTGGGAGCGCGCAGCCGGGGCGACGGTGCGGCAATTTCCGCGCGGAGGCGACGTTGCGACGCTGAAGTTGGAGAACATGCTGTTCAGTGGAAGCGAGGAATACAGCATGGGCCCGGGCAGCAGTGGTCCGGTTGCTGTGGGTGGCGCACCGGACGTGGTCGTGGAGGTGCCAGCGGCAATGGACACAGAGGAAGGTCGGGACGGGGAGGCCGCAGGCGAGGCTCCGCTTTCCATCCCGAGCACGCCTGACCAGACCGGGCGCTACAGCGCCTGGGGACGCCCCGAGCCGGCGTACGCACAGCAGCTGCCCGCGAACCAGGCCCAGCCAGGACAAGAAGCGTGTTTTGCGCCCGTCCAGCAGGGAAACCCGTTATTGTGGGGAGGTGCCGCGCCGCAGCAGCAGACGCCATACATGGCCGTCTCGGGAAATCACCTCTTGGGATTGGGCTTCGCACAGAACGCTGCAGGACAGGGGCAGCTGATGCAGCCTCTACCGATGTCTACTGCACCAGCATCGCTTCCTACGCCGACTTACTGTGACCCTTCGTCCGCGGCGACCCAGGTGGCTCCGCCACTCCCCGCAGACAGCAGCTTGGCCAGCGCGTGCGCGGTCGAACAACCACCTAGACAGGAGAACAGCGCGGGACCTCTGATACGACTCCCGAACGATACCCTCATCGAACCCTTGCCAAACCCGTTCGCCAATGTGCAGCTAGAATCGACCGTCGCCAGGCAAGACGAATCACGTGAATGCGAAGCCACCACAACGGAAAGGACTGGCTCTGTCCAGCTCGCCTCGCGAACACCGTCGCGATCGCCGATGGTCACTGAAGCGCCCCCAGCACCCGAAGAACCGGTGGCACCGGCATCCGCTCCTGTTGTCCCGAGCCACCTTCTGAGGGAAGCCTACCTGCAGCACCTCGTCGCGAAGGCGGTGTGGGGTGCGTCGCAGAGGAACGGCAACCCTTGGCGCAAGGTATTTGGCAGCCTCACCGCAGCGCAGAAAATAGCTGCGATCCGCCACGTCGTGGCTCTGCGGACCCTGGACGGTTTGGACAGCACCGAAGAGCAGCAGACACGCATTGCCGCCTCCCACGTGATGCAGCACGCGGTCACAGTGTATCGAGGGGCTTTACGCTT
Organism: Amoebophrya sp. AT5.2; assembly: GCA_005223375.1. Taxonomy (NCBI): domain Eukaryota; class Dinophyceae; order Syndiniales; family Amoebophryaceae; genus Amoebophrya; species Amoebophrya sp. AT5.2. Next base: position 7,018 of record RXOD01004497.1, read on the forward strand.
CCTACGCACGGTGGGCGGGGACCCCGACAGTTACCGCTCTTGGCAGGTCGGGGAGCTCAGCGGACAGGAAATCAGGGCGATGCTGGATAGACTAGCTGGCGGCCAACAAGCGTATGACGAAATGGTGAGAGGACACCACGCTGTCATGGCGCGCAAGCAGCAAGAGGTGCGCGGACAGGAAGAGCCGACGCAACGGGTCGAAGGCACGCATGAAGCAGATGGACGGGAAGATGAGGGATATACTAGCAGTCGCGGTTATGAGCGACGCAGTGACAACGAAAACGATGTCGAACCAGTTCGGGACGCTGAAATGGAAGTGGAACAGGAGAACGAAGACGAGGCGAGTAACGACCGACACCCAGCCGCGTCTGCTGTTCGTCATGAAAAGAGTGCCGAGGCGGGGTCCCGTCGAGAAGGCATGACCACAGGAGGGAAAGATCAATCTGAAAAAGAGAGCACTGCTGCCGACGCGCACGCGACGGCTCTTGTAGCTACATTTCGAGAATTCTTTGACGATGACGAAATCAGGGAGATAGGACGGCCGTACACGAGCACAGTTTACAAAAAAAAAAAAAAAAAAAACCGTAGGCGCGACGAGCCTACTTCGGAGTCGGACGCAGCATCGTCAGCGGGCCCTTCGGGCAGGATAGCGGCCCGCATCTCCACGGAGGCGTCTCGGCGTGCGCAGCAGCGTAGGGCAGTGCATCTGCTGCAACAGGAAGCGAACAACGAACAGGGAAGAGAACAACGAACCGATTTTCCGCCCTTCGCGGGCGGGTCAGCTTCGACCGGAAGTGGTACCGGTTCCGGTGGCCCCGGTGGCAGCCTTCTGCATCGCGAGCGGGAACGTCGGGAGCAAGCCGCATCTTCGTCCACAGGCTCTTCCGCGGACTCTCCCGAAACGGCGGTGCCTCTTAATCTGACCACCACGTCTGCGTCAACCACGACTAGCGCCGTTCCTGTGTCCTCGCCTCGGTCTCCGCCACCAATATCATCGGGAGAGCCAGTGCCGGTCGTAAAAACAGGACGAAGTGTCCTGGAGTGCACGGCTGGGCTGCCAGACGAGTTCGACGTTCGGCCTTTCGAGAGCGGCCATGCGGGGGGCGCGCGGCCCACTATTGGTGGGGCCGGCGCGAGCACGAGCAGCAGTTCGGTAGCCTCGTGGGCTCCGCTTCCGAGCAGCTCGAGCTGGGGCGACATAAGCACGGAGGCCGACGGCGGGTCGACGTCCGGGCACTGTGGCGCGTCGCCACCGCTGCAGGATGCTTCGGGCTCGCGCCGCAGGCCCCGCGGTAGCCCGAGGAAAGAATACTTTAGTGCGTGGAGGCCACAACTATTTCTGGACCCGGGTCGAGGGACGCACGCGTACAGAGGCTCGCCGAGCGGTGCGGCAAGTGATCAGTTTCAGTAGAAGCGCTGCTGTCCCAAGCCCAACTCTAACGTCTGCGAAAGCAGCCATCTGTGTCACTTGATTTTTTTTTGAATCCATCGTCCACCTAAGAAATACAGTGCTGTCCGTTGCAATTACTGTTATGAAAAATCAATTTATCTTCAGCACTCACATGGGTCTGGGCCATCGTGGTCTCTGAGAAACTCAAATTGCACAGAAGATTGTATTGCCTGCAGTTGCTTCTAGCGAGTGCGTCAATGCTGATTTAAACAATACAGTGTTGTCCTTTGTTGAAGTTGAAAATTAGTTGTATGCACTCGAGGCCGCGTCCAGGCTGAGGGGCCCAAAAAAAAAATGAGGGTGTAGGACATGGGTCTGGCCCATGCATAGTGGTTCCTGAGAAACTTAAATTGCACGAAAAAATTTTATCGCCTGCATCTGCAGCTAGCGAGTGAGCCAATGCTGAAGCTGTTTTTTTTTGGAGACGCGGACACTCCGCAATTGACGAACGAACTTGCTGCTCGGATCTCTGTCATACTCCAACTCCATGCTCAGTGATCTGGTCAATACGCGCGATCATTTTTGCGATCAGGTGCCTGGCGATCGCGATCCGAAATATTTCCGCTCGAACGAAGTTCATCTCGTGCTTTTCTCTAGTACATTCAGATTTTTCTTTTCACTTTCAGCACAGATCGATCATCGATAATCAGATCCTCCGATGATCGCGCAAGACGCTTCGTGATAGCTATCTCGATCTCAAAAATATGGCAGCCAGCGACTACTCCTACGCAACGCCGACGAATGCTTTGTGATGCCATTGGTTTTCAGGAGGTGACGTAGCTGATCCGGTATTTTTAGTTGGTACTAACTTGCATTGATATTGAAGTACAACTACAAGTACCTCTACTTCACAGCTCTGACCACTTGTATGTATAAGAAATCATGGCTGCTGGGAAGAAGGGCTTAGTTGTGGTCCGTAAGGAGCACAAAAAGCCAGAGAAGACGCCGGCGCAAAGCAGCTCAAAGTCCAAAGCCGCAGCGGACCCGTCTGCTGCAGCAGCAAGAAAAGGGGATGGGAAAGCTGCCGCAGGCCCAAATTCGAATGCCCCCAGCGCGAAGGGGAAAGCCAAAGGAAAAGGAAAAACTGCTGCAGCCTCCGACGGAAAGAAGGGTAAGGGACATGGAAAGATAAAGGGGAGCAAGGGGGATGGCAAATCCAAATCCTCCAAGTCCTCGAAGAAGGGTCAGGGGAAGGGGAAGGGTCCGCGCACCAATTCAGAAGGCGCAACAGCCGGTGGAAAGGGAAATGCGATTAAGGACAGTAGCGCCACGGGCGAAGACGACGAGCAGGGTAAGAAAAGGAAGGTCAAACCGGGCTCCTTCGAGAGTTTTGGCCTGCACCCGATTCTCAATCGCGCGATTATGAAGCTAGGCTACAAGATGCCCACGCCAATCCAGAGAAAGTGTATTCCACACGTCATGGCCGGCCGAGACGTCATTGGAATGGCGCGCACTGGCTCCGGAAAGGTACTTTCGCTTTTCATCCGAAGAAGCAGTTGTACGGTCTAGCTTTAAAGTCGCATCACGGTCATTCTCGAACCCCTACTTGTGTAATTCTTCTTCGTGCCGATAACCACATCTTTCACAGATGGATCTAGTTTATCAAAACCAATAAAACAGACCGCCGCGTTTCTTCTGCCGGCCCTGCACAAGCTCGAGTTAACCCACTCCACTACGGTTGGTGTCCGCGCACTCATTCTCTCCCCAACGCGTGAGCTCGCCATGCAGTCTTCGAAAGCTTGTAAGCAGCTGAATGCGAACGGCGGGGACCTCCGCATCTGCCTTCTCGTTGGTGGCCAGGCTATGGAAGCCCAGTTCGATCGGTTGGCTCAGAACCCGGACGTCGTGTTTGCGACTCCGGGTCGTTTGGTCCACCACATGGTGGAGGCGGAGCTGTCTCTCGCGCGGGTGCAGACGCTGATTTTCGACGAGGCGGACCGTTTGTTCGAACTCGGATTCTCGGAGCAGATCCACAAGATTATGGATGCCTGCCCGGCCAGCCGGCAGTGCCTGCTTTTCTCGGCGACGCTGCCGAGCCAGGTGCTTCAGTTCTCGCGTCTGGGCATGCGCGACCCGGAGGTTGTGCGGCTGGACGTGGAAACGAGTCTGAGCGAGAGCCTGGAGCTGGAGTTTTTGTACGTGCGGAAAGAAGAAAAAGTGGCGGCGGCATTGCATATGCTGCGAAAGCACTTGCAGGTGGTCGAGGGGAAGGATGGCGGCGTGGCGAACCCGAACTCTGCATCGGGCAATAAGGCAGTTGGAACGTTTACGTTGTCCGCAAAAGGCAAGGGAAAAGGCAAGGGAAAAGGCAAGACGGCGCTCGACAAAGACCAGAACAGCGGCGCGGCCTCAACCGCCGCGACCAACAGGAAAAAGTCCCGCGGCGTCGTTTTCTTCGTGGCGACGCGTCATCACGTGGAGTTCTTCGCGTCGCTGTTCAAGCGCGCCGGCGGCATCCCCAACATCAGTGTTGTGTACGGGAATATGGACCAGGCTGCCCGAAACGAGCAGGTGGCGCGCTTCCACAAACAGCGCGGCGTTTTGATCACCACCGACGTTGCGGCGCGTGGTATCGACATTCCTTTACTGGACTCCGTCATCAACTACGACTTTCCGGCGAGCGCGAAGCTGTTTGTCCACCGGGCGGGGCGAACTGCGCGTGCGGGGGAGAAGGGCCTGTGCTCGAGTTTGGTGGGCAAGGACGATTTGCCGTACTGCATGGAGCTGCTGTTGTTTTTGGGAAGGAAGGTGCGCGTGCCATCGGGGAATGCGCTCGCGTCTGAAAGTACGACTGCACCGGGTGTAGCGATGCTCGAGAACGAGGGTGAGGGAACAAAGGCGGGTGGAGATGGGGTAGCTGCAACCACAAAGGAAACTGCAGGAAGCGCCGATGAGACGAAGGAGGAACAAGACACGAAGAAAGTTTCCGCCAACGACGGGATTCTAGGTTCCGTCCCCGAATTACAGGCGGAGGTCGAGGAGCTGATGCGGTTATTTGCGTCCAACGATCCGGGGAACGACCTTGTGACCCTCTCCAAGTCTATGACCGCGAGTTACATACAGTACTTTAAGACCCGGCCGGCGGCCTCCAAGCAGTCGGTGCGCCGTGCGCGCGAGTTGCTCGCGGAAATCGGCGGTCCACAGAGAATGCAGTCTTTGATCCACCCGAGCTACGTATTGAGCGCGAGCACGAGTTCAAAAGCCGAACCGGGCGGCGCTGGTTCAAAAGCAGCTGGTCAAAGACTCAAAAAGGACCCCATTCTGGCCAAAGTGGTGAAGGGCCTGAAGACAACTGCAGCAAGCAGCAACCTATCGCGCAGTACCACCACGGCATCTGCAATTACGAAGACGGATACAACCGCATCCGCAGGCAGCAACAGCGTCGCGAATCTGCGCGCGGGTCTGCGGGACTACCGCCCGAGCAACGTCATCGCGGAAAACAACAAACGGCAGATGTATTCCGCTGTGTCGACGGGTGCCATCGCCGGGATGAAAAACATGCTGTCGGAGAAACGAGAGTTCGACGACGGCTGCGTCAAACTGCGCGAATCATTGATCCAGAAGGAGGAAGTCAGTAGAGAGGAGGAGGAACAATTGAGGAAGGTGGGAGGACTATCCGCCGCGGCCGCAAGTGGGGACGCAGGTTCGGCGACGACGAGAGCGAAGCGTTCGCGTGACGCTGCGAATGAGGACGAAAGTGCTGGTGAAGAGGAGCACGGCAAGAAGCTGTCGAAAGCTGCGCGGAGAGAGCTGCTGAAGAAGCAGAAAATTCCTGCAGGAAGCGTTGGCGCGGAGAAGAAACAAGAAGTCGTGCAGACTGTCGCGGGCGTGGTCGACAACGAGGATTCAGACGCTGACGAGTGGAATATTCAGGTCGGCGACTACGAGGGCGAGAAAGACACGCAAACCAACGCGTCCAAAGCTTCCGCAAAATCGTCTTCAAAACTTTCTCTCCCGAGCCGCGCGCAACAGAAGCGAGAGGAGACAGGCGATGTCGGCGAGGACATCTTCCGGCGGGCGGAAAGCGGGTTCAAGGACGAAAACTTCTTCCTGTCGACGGATCGCACTATCGAGGAAGACGCAAAGGATCGCGGTTTGGACCTGGATAGGTATGAGCTCAACATCTTGGGCGATGACGGAAAGGAGCTGCAGAAACAGCAGTTCGTGAGGAGGTGGGACGCGAAGAAAAAAAAGTACCTGCAGGTGAAGATTGGTGCGGACGGCAAGGCAGTGCGGGAAAAGAACAGGAGAAACGAAGCGGGAGCGAGGGTAAGTATATTAATGTTTAGTTTGACGAGCATGCCCTTTGGACAGTTGGATTTCTCTTACTAGTGACAGACAGAGGCGAAAAAAAACAGAGGCAAGAACAAAGCTCTCCACCATATGGAGAAGTTCACCACAATTTCACTTCCACAACAGGTAAGCGGCGACGCCAAGCGGACAGATCTCTACGCTAAGTGGTCAAAGAACCACAAGCAACGCATCCAGCAGGTTGGTGAGCTCGAGAACAGCAACGCGGCGTTGAGCTTCCTCGCAAGCAAGAAAGGTATCTACTTCGTGTCTTTGTTTTTCGAAGGAACGGCCTCTCACGATGGATGTCATCTTTGACGAGGACGAGCGATAGCCTCGCACTCGTTTTCGCAATAGCACACTACATAATCGTAAACCTATACAAAAGCTAGCTACAACTAAACTTGTTGTTCCGATTGGCTCCACAGGTGGCGCGTCTGCAGACGCCGGCGATGACGACGGCGCGGCTGCGGGTGCCGTCGAATTCGACGAGGACGGTAACGCGACTACGAAGAAGCCGATTGTGCCCTTCTTCGGAGAGGTGGACAAAAAGTACCTCACGAACAAGCAGAAACGAAGACTCGCGAAGCAGGAAAAGGCAGCGGCCAACCCAGTCACGCACGGCGACGTGAAGTCGGGCGACAGCGTAACGAGAAGTGCAGCAGACATCAAGAAGTTGAGGAAGCGGCAAGACGATATGAGGATGAAGCAGGATAAGGGATACAGGGAGAAGCGGATCGCGACCATCAAGGCGGCTTACTGGGAACGACAGGAAGAGAAGATAAAGGCAAAGCAGGCACGCCCAAGAACGTTTTCGATTTGGACGGGTGGAACGAAAGAGCTGACCAAAAAGCAGCAGAAGAAAAAAGACGGAAGAAGAAGGCGCGGGGTGCCGTTGTGAGTAAGCAGATTCGAGTTGCTCGTGATATGCGGATATCGGTCGATGCTTTGAGAAATTCAGTTCGCCACAAAAGGGGAGTTGAAACTTTGACGTCGATGCAAAAAATTGCTCACACATTTAAAGGCGTCCAAAAGCAGTTCCGGAATCAGTCGATCTGATGCAGTCGTGAAATCTGCTGCTCAACAGCTTCAGCAAGTTGGATCACTCATGGACCAACTTTGTTCAACAACCCCGCTCCTTCTGTTTTCACGTTGATGAAGTAGATTACGAGCTTCGCATTGTTCTTTGCCTTGCAGTGGATTTATCTTCAGCTCGCGGTAGTTGCGCATACGTGTGAACTGGCACGGTAATTTGTAAGTACACAACGTTTTCATCGAAGAAGATGAACACGAGTTCTATGTCTGCGGTGTGGGGCGGAACGAATGGCGATCCCGTCACTCGGCTCAAGGAGCGCGGCGACAAGTTACAAGCGCAGTTGGTGTACGAGACCGACGCTGCGCGAGATGACAATAAATTTCTCACTCGCGTCACCTGCGCGCCGCTCCGCATCGACAAAATACCGGGCGCAGTGTCGAACACAGCGAAGGAGGCAAAAAAATCCGCCGCCGCAGAGGCTCTCCGCTACCTGGACGGGGCTAGCCAGCACACCATTCAGGACAGTGCTTTCTCTTTCGGGGCAGGAGGAAATGCGAAAAAGACCATTTATTTTTGCTCCGTCAAGGGAAGTGGCGTGACAGCGACGTCGAGAGTCTGGTACGACGCCAAAAAAGAAGCGAAAGCGGCGGCGGCGCTGTGGGCAGTAGACCCAAACTGCACGATGCTGGTGCGCTTTTTTATCCCCTTCGTAGATAGGAAGTCGCATGCTGCATCAAGTTTGAGGATTGATTCACTGACATCTTCATGTGTTGTGTGGTCTTCCTATTCCATCGTCTGTCAACAGCATGTTCTGAACGCAATGCCTTTCAGGATGCCTCCTCCCCTGTTCCGCGCGACGTCTTGGAGGGCAAGGATTGGGTTTCGCTGCTGAACGAGAAGCTGCAGAAAGAATTGAAGTCTTCCTTTACCGGTGTCAAGTACGAGTTCGAGGAAAAAACAGTTGGAGGCCCAGACAGCGGGGCGAAAGGGACGGAATTTGGAAGCACGAACACGTCAATTGTGGACTCCTTCATCAGCTCTGAGCTCCCGCCCGAGCGCGTCCAGGAGCTAAAGAAGCGATCAGTGCTGTTGAACGAGTCTGGCATTTTTGCCGCTGCAGGAACCTTGTGCAAAAAAAAGGCTGCGAAACAAGCGTCGACAGCAACGGCCCCGAGTGAAGGAAATTTCATGAAGCTGACGGAGGATATTTTGAGGAAGCACGGGGACATGCCGGGGCCGCAGGAAAATCCACTGCGCCCCTTTACTGCAGCGCGGGGTGCCGACGCTGAAAAAATGCGCTCCGGCATTGTTGACGACAGTGACATCGCTCGAAGCAACTTCAATGGCGAAAGTAGCAATGGTGCCATTGACAACAAAGACGATGACGCGGACTTTCAGTCACTACCGGATTTGAGCGCGCCGGCGAGCGGCCTGGGGGTCCGTAGCGAACTACCCGCAAATGCAGAGGAACCGTTTGTGTCTGATCTGCTGGAGAATTTGGACAAACTGCATGCAGAGCCGGACCTCTCCTCCATCCATGAAGATGAACCCGCTGTCGATACGAGGCGAAAGAACCATGACGATAGGTTGCTTGGCGCATCGGACCTCAGAGTGGAGTCAGCAGACAGCAGTGAGGATGGAACGAAGAAGATCAAGCTAGAAGTGAGCGTCCGGATTGAACAGGGAACTTGTAAACAGGAGGGCGGGGGGTGACAGGCCGAGGCCGTGACTATCTTCTTTAAAATATACGTTTGAGAATCGATGTCAATTGCGGGTCGAGATGAAATTGGGAAATGAAAGTCTGTTACCGTTTCTCGCAAAGTGGGATCGCAACTCATTCACTTTAGTGAGGCTAGACAATGCCTCAAGAAATCCCACGAGCCTCATTGATAACCGCCAAAAAGCAAGAACTTCAAACTTTTGCTTTTACGCCCAATGGACCAAAAAACGCTTTCACTTTATTATTTCTATCGTGATCAAGGTCAAACAACGAGTGTCGGTTGGTTTTGCGATCAATCTTGCATTGCTCACGACGACTTCTGCGTATAGTAGGCTTCCTGTACACGTTTTCGTGTCGTTCTTTGCCAAGGAGACTCTCGGTCCGCGGTCGTGTGATTTTGTGCGTATAACTACGGTCCTCGGTCGTGCGTATAACTACGATCGTGCGTAATCGTGATTGTGGATTTTCCCCCTAACCGATGCCTTGGTTTTCTGCGGATTGAGTCCATCACCGTGCCCCACTCTCTCTCTCTTTCTCTGAGCCAGTTCTTCCGTGAAGAAAAAAGCCAATTCTTCACCTGCGTCGCGTCTTACTCTTTGTCGTCGTCAATCGGTTTCGTCTTCGTGTACCGATTTCCGTGCCATGACGAGGTAGTTCAAGAAAATCAATGACAATGCATTAACATCACATATGAATAATCATTCGCAGCGGCCCATGCATCAACATAAATTCGTATTTCGTAGCCCGGACAAAATCACTGAAAATGCTACGTGCGTCTATTGGCGTGCTGTAGCCGCATAGTACTGATCGTATGATCAACATTTTCTAGCGGCATCCCCGCACAGCCACCTCATTTATTTTTACTATAAATATATTCACATCGTTACTACTTTCACTTTGCTTTTGCTACCGCAAGCCGCGACAGCCTCCGCCCAGCATGCCGCCGAAAGCGAAGACGCAGATGATTCTCGGGAGGTACGAGATGCTCCAGGGAAAGCCGGGGTTTCTCGGGGAGGGGTCGTTTTCCTTCGTGCAGAAGGGCACCGACACGCAGACCGGCATGGTCGTCGCGGTGAAGGCGTTCAAGATGGACGTGTGGGCGAAAAACCCCGCGCTGAACCTGGAGAAGTTCCAGAAGCAGATTGACATCATCAACCTGCTGCTCCAGCCGGTGGACCCGAACCAGATCAAGTACGACTACCTGAAGCACCCTTTGTTCTGGCAGGTGTCGCCGAAGAAGGCGTTTTTGGAGATGTGTGCGTATTCCACACAGGCGGACGGGCGGCCCGGTTTGGACGCGAAGGACGGCGTGGTGTACTTGATTACGGAGAAGGCGGACTATTCGATGAAGGACATGATCGAGGAGCACCAGAAGAACAACGAGCCTTTCCCAAAAGACGTGGTCGCGCAGCTGTGCAAGGCGATGATCATCTCGATGGGGATTCTGCACGCGAAGGGCCTGACCCACTTGGACATGAAACCGGAGAACATCATGCGGTCGGGCGACAGCTGGAAGATCATCGACGTGGACGGGTGCACGGAGATCGACTACAAGCTCTACCCCGGCGACGCCTCCGTGGCGTTCTCGCCCATCTACTGCGCGCCGGAGTGGGCCAACTTTCTGGTGGACCCGCCCGGCGAGTTTTTGCCGATCGTGGACAAGCTGGACGTGTGGAGCACGGGGGTGTCGCTGCTCGAACTAGTGATGCTGGACGTCCTAATGAAGAACATCTTCAAGGAGATCATGCGCACGTGCGGGGACCCGAACCAGTGCACGTTCCAGTTTCTGGCCTGGGTGGCGAACCCACAGAATCCGGTACCGGTCAACGACGCAGTCCTCAACTTCGACCCGCAGTACATCGATCTCGTCCTCAACAGAATGTGCGCGAAGTCGCCGTCGCAGAGGTACCATTTTATTTAATTTCCAGAACCAAAAGAGCCATGCACATGCGCATGCTCACTCCCATCAACTTCAAAAACCACGTAGTTGCGCGAAAACCATCAAAGCCTGAAGGTTTTTTATATCTTAAAAATCACCATCAAACAGGCCCTCCTTGGCCCAGTGCATGTCGCATCCGTTCATTGCGAACGTGGAGGTGCCGGGGCTCGACATCCCTACCGTGAACGCGAATCCGGCCCACCTCGGCGGCGCCAACGCCGAGAAGATCAAAACGAACCGGGAGCAAAGGTTGATCGATTCCGAGGTGGAGAAGCCGCCCATGATGAAGGGCGTGTTGTGGAAGCTTAATTCCGACGGCGACAAGCTGAACAAGGACCACTGGCTCCTCCGCGACATGTGGCTCAGTAACAACGGCAACCTCTGCTACTTCTCGCAGAAGCAGGCGAAGCGGCTGATTTTGATGGACCGGCAGCACTTGTGCACCTCCACCCTCGGCGGCATTCCCGACGGGGAGTGCGCGCGGCCGAACGCGTGGTACCTCGATTGCAGCACGCAGGGCCAGGAGCACGAGACGCACTTCTTCGCGTGCGAGAATCAGCAGGACACTCAGCAGTGGGGCGCGGTGCTGGAGTACGTGATTCATAACCCGGACGCGGTTGGAGCCCTGGACGCGGCATTCAAAGCCCAGCTGGGCATCCAGAGCGACTTCAAGGATTTCCGGATGATGATCCGAAACCGGAGGGACAAAACCACGAACAAGGACGACTTCAAGCCGGTGTACGAGGCGCAACTGTGGAAGCTGAACCACGACGGGGACCCCCACAAGCCGACGGACTGGGTGCAGCGGAGGATGTGGCTCGCGAAGAACGGCTCCTTCTGCTACCACTCGGCCAAAGACGACAAGGACATGATGTACTACCGCCCCGACGACATTCGCTACATCCAGTACAGGAGATTGTACGATACAGAAGCGTGCCGCCCGTTCTCGTTCGAGCTTACTCCGCGAGCGCTGGACGGAATCGAGTACTCGCCGGGAATATTTGCAGCCGAGGAAGAACAGGTGCAAACGATCATCCTGGGGTGTATCGAGAGGTATCAGAAAATTAAAGAGGAAAAGGAGAAAAACAAACGGAAGGGAAAGTGAAGGTAAGTTGTTGGGATGGAGTCAGTACAAGCCTTCGTTGCCGTTTACCAGTCCGCAGGCTGTGAGTTTGCGACTGAGCCACCACAAAACTGGTTCTTCTGCTGAGAAGTGAATCGCATCGAAGTTAAAAAAAACGGAGATAGCTCCTGCGGAAACTATCGTGACGTGCTGTTCGCAAATTTTTTTTCGGTGTGTCCGTAGGGTCACCTACCCCGTCAACTTTGTGTCCGCTGTTTCGGGAGAGGGGGAGAAAGAGAGATAAGAGTGGTCCGCGATCGAGCGAGTACTCGCTTGAAATCGACGTTCGATTTCGATAAATATCGATTTCAATTGGATCGAACTGCGTTATGTTGTGTTGATTTCTCGCTTTTAGACCGAAAGGGTTGCTACACACGGGAAGATTAATGGCGTCCTCTCAATTCACTGCTGGCGCTGGCGCCGCACCGTCAAAAATGTACCCTCGCCGCGTCGAGTTCGGATACGAGGGAGGAAGCTACCGCTTCGAGCTCCAGATCGCCTCCGAGCCGGCATCTCCCGATCTTGCACGCACCTTCCACGTTAACGGATTCTGCACGGTCAACACCACACAGTTCTTCGCCGAGGGTGAGCTGTCTGTTGTACTGGACAAAGAGAGCAGGTGCGGGAGCACTAGCAGCCGGCTTTCCTACTGCCTCCGCGAAGTGAATCCCGGCTTCGACGGCGCGGGACTCGAGTCGCGGCGCTTACCGAAAACGCCCACTGACAAGGACGGCGGCTGGGTACCGCGCGTGAAGCCACCGCAACCTTTCCTGAGCGAAAAGCCAGCCTTTCACGTGGAGCTGAGCGGCCGTTCCGCCCACGTCTTCGACGGCAGCTGGTGGCGGGACGGAGCGGCAGGGAAGAAGAACAGTTGTACGCTTGTGATGGAGAGAAGTCCGGGCGGCTACTTCAACTTGTTCGAAAAGGGCGACGCGGTGGCGTGGCCGGGCGGAGGGAATAACGGCTGCTTGCCGGCGGGCTGCGTTTTGAAGCGGGGTAAAATCGCGCGCGTATTTTACCATTCGATGCCAGAGTACTTCTACGAGGTGGAGAAACCAGATGGCGGCTTCGTGGAAGTTAGTGAGGCAAAATTGCAATTCCCGCATCGCTGATAATTCAGCGCTCATTGATAAAATGCCTCGCGGTTCGGATAAACTTGTAAAAGCTCTGCGAATTCGAGTCAGATCCTTCTACACACGATTCTGGTTCTGCAGAATTCGGGAATGGAGTTCACGGGCACCAGACAGGCCGCATGCTCCTGAAAGAATAGTTCCGAGCCTGGTAGCTAGGATTACAGTCAGTCTAGGAGCACAAAGCCTACATCTACTAAAAAAAGCTCATCCTGTTGCGAACGTGCATGCTCTCGTCATCGCGACTCACCAGCAGAGCCCGAGACTCGGGTAGTCGTGATCAGATGGTTACTATTCAGGATCCAGACATTCTGATCGGGACAATGAATTTATATATGACTTCCTTTTCCAACGTTTTGTATCCCTTTTCGGAAAAACCAACGAATGAATGAATACAATTTTTTACTCCTACGCCTACCTTGTGAGTTCACCGCTCACTCCGCGTGCCACTAGCTACGAAAACCTTATGCAAGAGCTCATCGCTTACGCTTCGGGATAGACACGACGTTGGCGGTTGCTGAGCGTCACATCCCACGTCTGAACATCAAGTCAAGTCAAGGTCACCGAGCACTAAGGCAAGTCAAGCCAAGGCTACATGATGTCTGAACCTCTACAGCGATTAGTTCACGCCCGCCCCCGGCGGAGCTTTCCCGAGTGGGAAACATGTCAGTCAATCAATCAATCAGTCAATCAATCAAAACGAGCTTAGTCGTCAATCCAGAAGTAGACCAGCATACCCGACTCGTCCGCTGCAGCACGCACAGGCGCGCTGCAAACCCTACTGCTTCGAGCAAGGGCGCAAGCTCACAGTATAGAAGACGGCGGGTAAGGTGTACCACCCGACAACCCGAGAGCAGTTGTCCACAGCAGGCAGAAACAATCCACACCCGGCTGCTGTTGAGGAAATCTCCAGCACCAAAAAGCTGCGCACGTATTTCTTGCAGAGGACCACGAAATGGCGAGTGCCCGTGCGTTGTTTGTAGTACAACTTGCACTGGTGCAAGCAACCGCTGCAGCTATCGCGGGGTCTGCTTCTGCGGCTCGACCGCAGACGCGACCGGTAACGGACGGGATCCCACGGGTGTCTGTCGCCTGGTTCCGCGAGAGATTCTCCGCGCTGGATCCCCACGCCCGCCGCTTTCGCTTCTTCCCCGCCGATGCGGCGCAGCAGTCCACGGAGGAATTGCGCGACATCGTCCTCGCTTTCGCGGAAATGATGCATGCGGAGGAAAGCGCCCGGAGAGCTACGGAGGAATGCCTCTCCTACCTCCGCCGCGGCCTCCACCGGTTCGAAGGCAATAACCGACGCGATCGGGAGACCGGGAGGCTTTGCCGCAGCACAGGAAGAAGAACTGCCCCTGCAGAATATCATAACCCCGAGCATGAAGAGAGCGAGCGACTCGAGGCGGCAGATGAGCAAGCAGATCAGAGCTGTGTAACTGGATCGGGCAGAACCGCTCCTGATGCGTCAGGATTTCCGGTGGTCAGGTCGATCCGTGAAAGCTTGCAGGAGATTCGTCGACTAAATGTTATGAGCAACGAGGCCCAGGAGGGGCGCGAACGCTGGGCGCAACTACACAAGACGGCGCTGGGACTTCTGAAAGAGCGGACATCCGACTTCTGCGCCGAGCACGCGGAACTGCAGCGGGAATATGAGCGCGCGGCGGCGCGTGCCGCAGACCAGGGGTGGCACCTGGCTTGGGCGGATTTCTACGAGGCAGCTTGTCTGCGGCACTTTACGGAGGACCGCGGCTTCCCA
>RXOD01004498.1:0-21425 GCA_005223375.1 Amoebophrya sp. AT5.2
ATATGCATTGTTCTAACCCCTAATTCCGTTTGCTACGCTTGCTCTGCCCGCGGGGCTATGTCGAGAAGTTGCAGCTATCGGCATCTACCCAGCGATTGTTCTTGCGAAACTACCGGCGCAAGTGCAAATCAAATGCAATAAATCAATCGGAAACATAAATGAATTTATCATGTAAGTACTAGCAAAAATCCAGCAAGCGGCGTTTCGGGAGTCAAAGTTTTCGGCAGTAGTTTCCCCAATTCTTAATTAATCATGTAAGTACTTGCGACCTAGGGCTAGGACGCCGACGCGGACGCTCCTTGGAGCTATTACTATTTGTGGAACTGCTACTGCACTTGTCACTACCTATTTCTACTTGCTTCACACACAGCGATTCTGGTGCAAAAATTACTGCTTCTCCTACATAACCACTGCACCTCCGCGAAGATTCTTTGATGGCCCGGCGCGCCTTTCCACCGGATCCGGACCACATCAAACTTACAAACAGGACGCCGCGGAGATCATGGACGCCCGTGGCTTTGTGGAGTCGGTCAACCTGCGGGAATTCGAGGGCGCCCCGCCGACGAAGGAGCTGCTCGAAAAGGTGACCAAGTTCGACACGAAGCACGACAAGCCGCGCTTCGAGGTGTATACACACGAGTCGAGCGGAAGGGTGTGGATTCGCGCCCTGGGGAAACAGACGGTGACGCATCTGGTGGAGAACTGGTGGGAGCTCAAGAAACCGACCGAGTTGGATCATGGTACTGCCGTCGTCGTGCCTCGGCGTTTGTGTGGGTGCGAGGTTTTAGCTTTACGGTTATGCGCAGCTTTAGTTTAGAGTAGAACTAGATAGAGTGGCCGCTCCGGCCACGTACTACTACTAGAGGAGCCTTGTTCCTCTCGATGCTGAAGCTGATCCACTTCCAGCATCAACTAGTTTGCGGGCCTTCTTTGCCACTGCCTGTCGCTGTCCCTGATGCGAAAAAACTGCTCCGGCATCTTTTCCAGATGCAACGCCTGCGACGGCCGCGACCTCGGCGAGCGAGACGAGCGGGGGCGGTGGGTTCGGCACTGCGACAGCGAAGCGCGAGGACTATGAGTACAACTACAACGGCAAGAAGGGCGACGGGGATGGTAAAGGAAAAGCAGGAGGCAAAAAAGGAAATGACGAACAGGATTCCTCCTACTACCCGCCCCCGAATTCCGGAGACGGCAAGAACAAGGGCCACAGTGACAATTCCGATGGGAGCTACGCCGGAAACAAGGGGAAAGGCGTCGACTACAAAGGCCGCGACGGAGGTGGAAAAGCAAAGGGCGTCGATTTCTTTTCCTCGGGCACTTATTCCAAAGGCCAAAACGATGGCGACAACAAAGGCGGCGATCAAGGCAAGAAAGGAGATTCTGGGAAGGACGGCAAAGACAGCTGCAAAGGCAAAGGGAAGAGCGGTTTTTACGGCGACGATGCTGGAAAAGCAAAAGGAGCAAGCGAGGACAAGGGGAAAAAGGGGGGCCATCACGACGACGATGGAAAGGGCAAGAATCCTGGCCAGGGAAAAGGCGGCTTCAGCGCTGAGGAGGATCATGGAAAGGGCAAGAACGGCGACAAGGGAAATAAGAACGGTTACAGCTACGCCGATGAAGACGGAAAAGGTAAAGGAAAAGATGGAAAGGACGCACAGGAGGGAACAAAAGACGGAAAGGGAAAGAGCGGCAACGACGGAAAGGCAAATATGAAAGATGGCAAGGCCAAGGAAAAGGATAGTGGCAAAGGTGGCAAGGAACAAGATGGAAAGGGAAAGGATTACACCTATCACGGAGGCAAGGGCAAGGTACTACTTTCTTAAAAATATTTCGTGCTCCTTGGTTGTGTGGCAGTGGCCTTGGATGGCTGTCGCAGTATACTTAGTTTATAGATACATAGATAGTCTACTGTTCGCTCGTCTTCGTGCTGTGGGTGTGGATGTAGATCAAGCAGGAATCGCGGAAGGCTTCTCGTTCCCATTTCAGTCGCATGTACGCCACTCATATGTATGAACTTGACACCTAAGCACAAGTCAAGTACATACAGAATCAGCGGTCGGAATGTGAATCGACCACACGACGACTGTTGCAAACATGGAGCATCGACCACGATCCCCAACTCGTGAACTTAATGCGACCTCCTACAATTGCTTTTATCATCGCAAACACGACAGTCGTCGGCCGCGCCTACCGCGTCGCACTTGACCGTGCAGGACATCTTGGGCATCGACGTGAAACGGGTTGCTTCTGAGGTGCTCAGCAAGGCGAAGTCGCTGCAGATGCTGGATAAGAACCTCTCATCGCCCCCCACGATCTGCCCGACCGAGCAGGGCGACCCCTTCAAGTGGAGCCACGGCGTCCGGTTTGAGGTCTTCCAGGAGGCGCCGGACGAGTTAAAAGCGACGACAATCACCGATGTCCGCAAGCTTTGGACTCACAACTGTACTCGTTTGCTTTGGTTGGTCTTGCTACTTTCTTAGTCTATCTTAGTCTTACCTCCTCGATTAGTACTACGCACCGAAGCAAAAGCAATGCTAGGTAGGTCCGTTTCGGTCCCGTTTCTGTTCCCATTGGGGGGGGCACGGCATGTGAGGGTGCAAAGTGCATTACTTCTACTTGGCCCCAACTACTACAACTACGCCGAAATACCTCAGGTTCTGTCTTGGCCATGCATGCCAACGGCTACGTGTACTACCTGGCGAAGGTGGAGGCCACTGCCCACGCCCATGTCCTGACTTTCGTTCGGCAAGACCCCAAGGGAGACGAAGTCAACGTGTGGCAGACAAGCGCGATCCCTTCACTGCCGATCTGATCTCGCTGCCGATCCCTTCCGTTTTGAAGATCGATCAATCTTTCACGCGTCCCGAAATTATAACCATACCAGCGGGCGAGCTCTTCGCCGTCAGCTTAATCCATCGTGATGCTTAAGACGCAAGCGCGCAGTCCAATACTAAGTAAAAGCCTCGAGCTATGTAAGTAGTAGACTTGGTCTTGAGCTAGAACTTTGGCTGTGAGCTGTTAATCGTGCCGTACTCCAACATCTACATCATGGCGCTCTTCTATCTTTTTTCGAGAAGCTCCTGCACACTGAAAAAATAATTTAAATTTGCGTTGAAGAATTGGAGACGAGACGTGACGAGAAAATCGATAATCATCTGGATCTGCCTGCTCGTCCACCACTCATCAAGAAAAAACGCGCTAAACCTAAATCCTCATCAAGAAAGAAAGCGCCTCGATGTAAACGCGTGCTCTCCTAGCGGAACTTGCTCGGGGACACTTCTCGCACAGATTCCGGGGCGACGAGGCTTTGCCTTGGCCAGCGAAGCCTCCTGCTGTTCTCGCGTCCGTGTGCGCTCCTGACAAGAGCTGCCAGTTCTGGAACGTTGGTTGATCCATCTTCTTTCTCTTGATCACGAACTCGAAAAATCAACGCGACCTTCTATCGCACGACCAGAAGACGAAATTCTTGATCACGTCGATTCATTCTCTACTTCCTTGCTCAGAACTACTTTTTCCTCGCTGCCTTTCTCTAGATCATGATCATTTCTTTTTTTTTGTAAATAAAAATCGAAAGTGGTGAAGGTGCTCGTTTTCATTCTCAAACTGAAGCTCAAGGTTGCCCGCCGCGGTGTTCCCGATCATAGGCATCGTTCGTCGCTGTATCGACGAGTACAAAAATCCACAATTTATGATCACATGCACACCTCCGCATCGCAATCTCGTCGTGCAGGCCGAAGGACCACTTGGACGTGGACGGAGTAGATAGGACGACGTCGACATGGGGTCGTCCTTTGTCTTTTGCAATGAATTGCATTTGATGCCGCTATAGCTGCTATAGCGGCTTCCTGGTGGGATTATACTTTCTTACTTCTACATCACTAGTTCTAGTTGCGTCGGTCGCTTGACCACGCGATGGAGCATGATCGTATGCTTAGGCTTACGTCGAGCATTCTGATTATATTTATCAAAATCAATCTCTGGCACCATGCATCTTGATCTTCTCTTCGTCCGCCTCTGCGCATGGAAGTATTCAACTTCTTGAGGCACAGTCTTTTACTTCATCGCTTCATGTATCCGCTCCGGTTCCGGTTTCATGTCATCTGCCACCTGTTCCTGTGTATATTTAAGCCTCTCCTTTACACCTATCATGGTAATGGTTGTACTACCTTGTTCAGTCATCCAACCTCTCACGGCTGGTCAGATCCACCAATGATGTGTGGGTGTGACGCGTGTGCGTGTCCTCTCTTATATATGTAACAACCCAGGAGCAACGAGCACGACAGAGCAGCCTCCTGCGGTAAAAAGGAGAAGGACGAACCATTCAGATCCCGCATCCGCGTGTGGACATACTTTTTACTTTTTTAAGAAAGTACTTTATTCTGGTGGAGAGAGCATGTCTTCCTCTTCCTCAATCCAGTCTACCGCTTCCCGGCTCCCCCGTGGCTGGCAACAGCTCCCGGGTGAATTGTTTCGCGGCCCTGATGGTACGTTGTATCGGGCCCGCTGTCCGCCCGGATGGCAGATGAACGAAGGCGTGGACGCGCGCAGTGGCCGGCAGATTCGCTACTTGGTAGACAATCGCGGCGTTCACTACGAGTCGTTGCTCGACATGCTCCGCGCCATTCGCAGGCACGAAGCGGAACAGGGAATCCCGCACCCGAGGGAAGTAGAAGGAAGCGAAAGTGCGAAAAAAGGTGTAGAAGTAGCCGCTGCGGCTTCTTCAGGTTCGTCTTCATCTCGACCGGCACCAGGAGGAGCCGCAAAAAGAACCACAAGGACGTCCTCCGGAGCCGCAGCTGTGCCTGTGGGTGGTGGAGCACCTGCACCAGCTCCAGCAGCAGCGCCAGCCGGCCATGCTGGTCAGTCCGCTTCCAAATCCAAACCGGCGAAAACTTCTTCTGCCACCTCTTCAAACAAACTCCAGCTGAAGCAGCGCGCCGCTGAGGTGTTGCAGAAACAGTTTGGAAGCGATCTGATTCCGCACGACGCGGAGCACGCGCCGTTGGATGGCGGTGAAAGCAAACGCAACGAGGCAGCTGCAGAAGGAGGGAGCGGGACTGCTGCAAACCCGGTCCAGAAAAACGCGAAGCGGGTGAAGAGAACAATTTCCAACTTCGTGGACAAGTCTGGTGCAGTCGTGCCGCCGCCCTTCTACGGCGAAACTACGCAGGAGATCTGGCGGCAGAAGCAAGACGCACTGTCGTCAAACAACATCAAGCACGTGCGGGCGGTGG
This sequence comes from Amoebophrya sp. AT5.2, assembly GCA_005223375.1. Classification (NCBI taxonomy): domain Eukaryota; class Dinophyceae; order Syndiniales; family Amoebophryaceae; genus Amoebophrya; species Amoebophrya sp. AT5.2. Next base: position 5,235 of record RXOD01004498.1, read on the forward strand.
AAACATTGAACGCGTTTAAGCGAGAGTGTGCGGAAGTGGCACGGGAAAGCGGAGGGCGCAGGCCGGACTTGCGAAAGCGAGGCAGTGGCTCAGGCCAGGGGCGGGGGAGCACTAGCTCTGTTCCCGGAAGCGGTGGAGTTCTCGTTCCAGGAAGCTCCTCGTCGGCGGTTGCTGCAGCAGTGCAGCGGGGTAACTCGGAGGCAGCCGCACAACGCCAGCAACTGCAAAGCCAAAGGGTACTCACCAAACCAGCAACCGATGGAAAGGGTGCGGCCCATGCGACAGCTTCGGAAGTTCCGGCCACCGGAAAGGGCGGGGCTCCTGTCGACAGTATCAACTTCCATCGCGGCGGCACAATCACGACGGTGGCTGACGCAAAAGCCGCGCACAAAGTGAAAAGCGCGTCAACAAATCTATTCAATGCCCTCATACAACAGCAGGCAAACTCAGCACCTGCATCTTCAAGCACGGGCTTGATAGTGCCGGCGGCGCCCCCCTCGCATGAGCTCCCGCGCACATCGCTCGCTAGTCGCGGCGCCGCAAAAATCCCTCCCGTGGTCCCAGGACTAGTTCTACCAGGAGTGGGGACGAAAGCGAAAGACGTCGTGGACGTCGAGATGAAAAAGCCGAAGCTGAACTTTAATTTTTCCCCGCGAATTTTCGAAGACGAACCGGCTGGTGCTGAAGCAGCACCGTCCGGAAGAAGGGGAGCGACTGCCGTCGGTCGTGTGAGTACAAGTGCAAATGACAATGAGAATGATGTTATTCCTCCATCGAATGCCCCCGCATCCAGCAACAAAGCGGTCGTCGATCATCATTGCGAGTCCGCCGAGCGTCGCCGCCAGTCGCCGAACAAGCGCAGTAGCGTTACCGGGCCCGAAACCGCCAAGCGAAAAAAGACGGGCGGAGCAGAGGCGAACAATATCAAGCCAGATGATGGTGCTCAAGTTGTGCCCGAACAAAAAGACGATGAGAGCATGGGCGTTCATCTTCCCGACGAGGTGGACGAGGAGTTTGGAAGGCACGGGCCAGATCATGCCGCTCCGTCTGCTGATGCCGATCCGAACGCGGACCCGGACCTGCTCGACGAGAACTCTCTCGTGGAAGGATCGGAGGACCTGGCGGCCGGCGTTGTGCCGCTCAGTGGACCTGGAGCTGCATTGATCCGAGAAACAAGCCGTTCACTACGCGAAGTACAAGACCAAGAAGATTCTGCGAGGGAAGCTGCAGCTGCAGGAGACGCAGGAGTGGAGCCAGCAGGAGGTGAGTCCGCTGCAGCGGGGTCGGCAGCAGGTACTGCTGAGGCAACAGAAGCTACAGCTGCTGAGGGCCCTGCCGCAGCTGCCGCGACGACAGGCGCAACAAGGGGGGGAAGTAAAATGAGGCGCAAAATGGGCAAGAATAAACACGAGGATGACCACAGTGACGATCGGATGTTGCTCGAGGAGGTTGTCGAGTTCCACGTTCCTACCAGCCAGAGTGAGGGCCGGGGGGGAAATCGAGGAAACGGAAACGGAAATGGGAACAACTCCCATGGCTCGAACTCGTCTGGCACCCCCCGCAAACCGACCCGCAAGTTCACCGTGATCGCCGAGCTGAGAGAGTCCGCCCCGCCGCGGCGGATCCTCACCTGCTGGTCGAAGTTCATTGCGCATCCCTTCAATGGCGAAGCCAAGAAGATCGTTTCGACGCAGAGCGGGCTGTGGAAGGACTACAGCTCCTACGCCCGCGAGATCGTTCGCAAGTACCAGGAACTCAAAGAACGCCTCAGCGCGAAGTTCTGGGACAAGATTGAGGAATCGAAGCGGAACTTCGCGGCCGCGAGCAACCGTGCGGAGGTAGACGGTATATTGGAATCTGGAGTTGTGCCGGCGCAGTTGAAATTGCCGGGGACGGGGGCGGTCGACATCGAGGGTTTCGACGGAGAAGGGGGAGAAACGAGCAATATTGCATCTTCGGGTCGTGCTGGGGCGAGGCCGTCAATGCCAGGTGGGCCGGCGACGAGGAACGTGTTGACGCCGTTGAAGTCTCCGCGCGGATCGGGCGCGCACTTTCCCGCGAGCGTGCGGGCGCTGTCGCGGCTCGCGCAACACAACCTTTCAGCGGGTCCCCTCCCCATTCCAGCGGCGTTTGAAGGCTGGCTTCCGACTCTGATGGCAAAAGCAATGAAAGTTCCGGATGGAGGGGTTGCCAGTGCAAGAGAAGCCGGGACCACGTCGACGAAGACGACCGACGGCGATGGGGCAGATCATGGCACGTCGTCGACGAAAAAGGTAAGTAAGAGTATCTGTCGATTGTTGTAGTCTTACGCCCCCGCAGCTTTTAGTTCTTCATCTTCCTTTTGTTCTCCTTAAACACCTTCACCAGCACATGCACAAGGCCCACCCCCAACAAGAGCGAGCGCTGCCAATCATGCTATGACAATTTCGCAGCAGCTTTCAACTGCTTGACCTTGTGCGAGCAACTGCAACATGAACATATGGGCGCGTGGCACGTGTCGAACCATAACCCTGACACGACTAAATGACCTTGACCCAGGTGTTTTCGTACCAGTTCAACGCGGAAGATAACGACTACCTCCGCCACTGCGGCGAGGTGATCGGCGGAAGCGTTGCGAGCCCGTTTTCGTCGGTTGCGGCCTCATCCTCTGCAACGCCCTCGTGGATCGATGGGACCCCGCCCGATCTCGATTCCGACGAGTTCGAAGCGCTACGTGGCAGAGAGCTTCCAGGAGATGGTGCAGCGAGCGCGTCGCCTCGCAGCAAGTCAGACAATTTGACTGCTGTCGCGAGGGCAGGGGCGAAAGCAAAGGCGTCGGTGGTCGCGGCAGCTCGCCATAAGTCGGCCAGTTCAGCAAAAGGCAAGGCAGCTGCTTCGAGGAATAGCAGTAAATCAAAAGCTGCTGGCGCGCTCAAAGTGGGCGTAAATAAGGGATCCGCGAATAAAACAGCTGCAATTAGTAAAGCCAAGGCCGCGAAGGCGAAACAACCGAACTTACCTGGGGGTGCCGCGAACAGGAACAAGAAGGCAGCAATGAAAATGAAGATGGCATCAGGTTCAAGGAGGAAGAACTCCCTAGAGCTTGACGAGGACGAAGACTCGGACGAGGATTCTTCTGCGGCCGAGGACGAGGACGATGAGGAAAAGTCAGCGACGACAAGCACCGCTAACAAAAACTACACCTCCATGCTGCTGGAGCGTTTGCGCGAGAAGCGCGTCACGCATGAGCTTGTGCTGCGGCCGCCCTGCTCGACCTCGTCAGCTGCTGGCGGCGGAAACACAAACACCGCTAAAAGGCCCTCCACCTCGACCTCCTCCGCGCACGAAGAGACGAGCAGCAGTGCTAGCGAGCAGCTGTGGCACGTGGGGGGCCACGTGAACGCATGCGCGGTTGCGCGACCGGTCGTACTAACCCCCACACAAGCCCGAGCAGCTGCGGAGGACGCGAGCAAGCAGACCGAACACTCCATGTTCGCGGCTCTCGCCATGCTGCCAGCAGAATACGCCTCGCGGCGAGTGCTCGAGTTCGCGCGGACCGGAGACGCTGCAGAGATCCAGATTTGGGAAATAGGTAAAGCGAAAGTTCGTGATCTTGATGTGCTGGTGGACACTGCAAGTAGGACGTAGACGTTGAAGATTCCTTGTTTTCTCAGTCCATAGCCAACCGCTGACAGAGCATGACTCCCGGTACAGAATTGGACATGGACACGACAGGTACTTATAGTACGTACGAAAGTCGGGCCGAACTCAGAAGTACGTACGAAAGTCGACTTAGTCGGCCTCCGAATCCGAACTCAGAAGTAAAAGTATGGCTGTCGACAGTGGGCAGAGTGAGTGATCCAGAAACACTGCTGATGCCCTCTTATCATACAAACCACACCACCAGGTACCAGCTCAAGCGCGTTTTCGCAACGGCGCTTCACTCTTTGTCATGACGGCGGGTTTTCGCGAGACCTGGCCTTCGTCAGGTGCACCAACCCGAGGTCTGCCAAGGGGCTGGAAAGGCGGCTCGGCCTGCTTGCCGTCCTCCGTGGTGACGGGAGACTGCAGATATTTTCCCTCGGCGACGATCTGAGGGGGAAGGTATCGCTTCAACCAGTGTGGCAAGCAACCAAAGAAGCCGCTCACCTGGGCCAGGTACTCGGAAGCGGGTCGGCGCCCCTGCCAGCGTCGATGAAAAGCGCAAATGGAAGCTGCGCGCCCGAGCTGCATCCCGCCCAGTTCTTCTGCTTCTCGCTTCACCAGGAAGACTGTAGCGAGCATGAAGAACTACAAAGGCAAGCGGCGCCGGCAATCGGCAAAAAAGCTGCAGGAAGTTCTTGCCCTCCTGCTGGACTCTCGATTCTCGCTGGAGAGAAACACGGCCGCGCCCGGGTCTACAAACCGAAGCACAGCTTGGGCGTGGCCATGGCATCTTCAAAAGCGAGCGGCTCCGGATCTGCAGCAATCGCGGCCTTGGAGCGTGTCCAAGTTTTCGGCACGCAAACGCGGCAGGCGCCCATTACCGCGTGCGCGTTTTGTCCAGCTGGCGGGAGCTTTGTGATTGGCGACGCCCGCGGTGTTGTCTACTACTACACGCTGGAGGCCGCTTTCCTCCCCCACTCCGTGTTCCAGGCTAACCAGAGCCCGATTTTGGAGCTTCTGTGGTCGCGCGGGAACGCTGTGGAGATTTTCGTGCGACAGTGGCGCGAAAGTCAGATCTTTAACCTGCTCGAGGGCCAGTTCCAGACTGTTCTCTCGACTGGCAACGCCGGAAAAGGGGCTGCTGCTGCAGTAACCTCGGGGGGTGCAGCAATGCCACCCCTCGGTCCTGCTGCGCATCATGTCGAGAGTGGCAACATGGCAGACCACCCCCAGCTGAAAGCAGACTACGTGCATCCTACGTCTACTTCGCAGCAGGTCGATGCAAAAAGTCGTTACCAGATCTGGTCCAATGCGCTCCACGGCATCGAGTGCGGGAGCGTTTGCGAGGCGCCGGACCTAGGGTTTCTGACCGGTTGGAGCACGGGCGATTTGCTTTGGTTCGTGCAACACCAGCCGAAAATGAAGCAGAAGCCAGTGTTGATGCAGCGATGGGAACTGCAGAAGTTGGAAGCTGAGGCGGCGTACGGTACGGGTCGTACTGCTCCACCTGCCCCCCACGCAGGATCGTCGACGTCGGTGTTGCCCCCAATTCTCAAGCTTCCACCCGTCGCCGCTGGTGGAGCAGGTAATGGTAATGACGACAAACACAATAGCGAGCATCGTGATGTGCCGGATATTAATGCCGCGGTGGGGGTGGAGCATGATGATGTAGTAGAAGCAGAGACACGGCAGGCACAGTTTCAGCCGCAAATCGGAGGGGCAGAGAACCTTTTCGGGGGCGCCTCGTCAGTGCTCGCGTCCCGCAAGAAAACACTAGCGGTCAACGAAGCGCTGAAAAATGCCATCATCGAGAAGCACCTCGGGCTGCTCAACTACGAGCGCGACAAAAATCTGAGTTTAGTACTGCTAGCCACCAACGCAGCATTTTGCCAGGTGCGTCCAAGCTCTTCTCCCGGAATAAAGCTGCAGGGCGCGACGTCACCGAGTGCGAATGCAAGTGGCAACGCTGATCCTACGTCTGCCACAGCGCCTGCGACGACGGCCACAGCCGCCATAGCGGCAAAACTGATCAAGCAACAACGCAACAGGCTTCTGGGCGTGTGCGTGCGGCCGTGGCATTTGGCTCTGAGCGGAAGTGGCGCGGGTACAAAAAGGAACGTGGGGGTGCCGATTTCGGCATGCGCCGTATGCGAGAACGTGCTTGTCACGGCTTCTGCGGCAGGAGTGGTGCGCGTCTCATTGGTGGGACTGATGTAAGACTAAAGCACAGCTTCGAGGACGGATCATGTTGAGCGAAAGATGTATTTATAGTACCGGCACGAAAACGTAAACGAAGCAAGCACGTCCACGCTTTTTTTACGCGGCTTTAGATCGCTTTTTTTGACTCTCATTTCGCCAGCAGAATCACATATTTTTATTTTATAAATGATTGAGGTGGTCGCGACAGCGACCTCCTCTTGCTCTTTCTCTGTGCTGTCCACCTCTATCATCGTGTAATCTTCGCTCTGTTTGAGTAGAGCGGCTGGGCTGGGCTCTTAAACGCGAAGGCCAAGAACAAGAAGAAGTGCTCTAGATCTAGAAGGAACTAGAAAGCGGAAGCAGATTCACTATCTCGTTTACGGATTCGAGGCCGACGCCGACAGTTCAAGTTCAACGGACGAGCACCTTCATCCAAAAGAACATGAAGAACTTACTATACTCGAACTTCTGCGTTTACTTGAACCTTCGCCTCCTCCGGGGGCAGATTGAGATATTGGAATGCGGGAGATGGATGCGAATGCAAATCAAGGCCAGGTAGATATAAACATGGAGAATATCGAGCACATGGAGAACATGGACACGTAGCAGCACCCACAAGTCACTTCTTCACGGTTCTAAGCTCTAAAGTCAGTAAAATTTCTCGAAAGCTCCTGTGAAAAAGTAGAGCACCACTTCAGTTTTTTTCTAGTGTGGGGAAAGAAAGCTCCACTTCAGTTTGTTTCTAGTGTGGCGGATTGCTCAACACTAGCGAGTACGACGAAGCGATCTCATACAAATGCATGACCTAGTATGATATGATTTATCTTGAGTTGCAAAGTCGCGCGGTGGGGTGCGACCAAATGGGGTCCTTCCATCGTCCGGCTGCGCGGCGTTGCAACGCAACCTGCAATCTTCGCCTAATATATTGCCCAAACTAACAACAGTTCAAGTTCTTGAGTAGATCTATGAAATGAATTTTAATACAGGTTTTCAACTGCTCTGGACCCAACTAGCGTTCTTCCATTGCATTTGCAGCACGTCTTTACTGATTGCGACAGCTTTATTCGACTTTACAAAACGTGAACGACCTGCAACTGGATCTGAAAAACTTTCTTCAGTTTTCTTGACGAAGCTCATTAGCAGCACCATGATCGTCATCTTCGTCCCTATACAACAAACTTTCGAACTTAATGGTCGACAAATCATTTGTTTGCGTCGAGTCCCAGTGCGAAGGGGGACCGTGGTACCTGTGTTCGGCTTCCGCACACCACACAGCACGGGACAGAAAGTGAATCCGCACGAGCTAGGGCTAGCTGCAGTAACGTATGAAAATTGAAGAGGTTGAGCACGAGCAGGCTTTCGACGACTTCGAGCGAAATCAAGACGAATCAATGCCGCTTGAAACAGTGAGCAGGAGCGTTGTACCTTGGACATCGATCTGAGAGTGGATGAGGAACTGGAACGAGTTGCCGCGCACGAAGCCGACGACGAGTAACGAATCAATACGAATCTAGCTCGATGGTTTGGCGCATGAAGCTGTGGCGGACACCTTGTTTCATCTCAAAATCTCTGTGCGATTGCGTTGTCGTAGTCGTAGTATGGGGGCGAAACGCTAGAAGAACGACCACGAGGAAGCAAAAAAATATCTAGACATCATCAGGATCAGAGACAGAGAAAACTAGAACTGTACTGCTTCAAGATCTGGATCAAGAAAAAGAATGTCCGGTCGCCCCAGTAGTTCCGGCGGCACTGGCCGCGCGTCCAACCAGGGTGGTCCTACTTCGACCGCCCCCAGCCGTATTCCGAAAAAGCGCCCCCTGACGTCTTCCACGGGATACGGTGTCAGCTGGAAGAGCCGCGAAGAGCGCCTGGCGGAGCAACAGCAGGGCGCCACCTCCACCAGAAACGTTAACTTCAACGACGTCACCATGCAGGACACCGATGACGTTCTCGGCCTGTTGAACAACACCGCAACGGGACCGGCAACCGGGACCGCGGGCACCGTGGTGAAGAAGAAATTCACCGCGACGGTCACCGGAAACGTGGAGACGCCCGTGGAGACGTCTAGTTGTACAACTGCGACCGTCGAGGAGCAGCTGATCACGGCACTGAAAGCGAAAGTGTCCATGCTCGAGAACCAGCTCGAGGTGGTACAGGGAGCGGGGGGCCCCTCGAGCGGACCTCCTGGCCCCTCGTCCATTCCGGCTGCTGCGCCTCCAGGAGCAGCTGGAGCGGGGGCTGCACCTACGGGTACTGCGGTGGGGTGTAGCAGCGTCGGGGGTGTTGCAGCTCGCAGCGAGCAGCTGCCCACGACATCATCAGCCTCGCTCCCGTTTGACCTGAAGTGGGCTCCGGCGCACACGGAGAAGCTCGTGCTCGCCCTGCACAGCGCCGAGGAGAAGAATCAGCAGCAGGACGCCGAATTGAGCACGAAGGAGAAGAAGATCACCGCCCTGCAGCAGGAGATCGACGATTTCAACACGACCATCATTCCCCAGAAGGAGAAGACGCTCGAGGCGTTCAAGGTGCAGTTTGCGAGCCTGCAATCCCAGTCCGACAAGGACCTGAAGCGGATTCAGGACCTGGTCCAGAACACCCAGGACGCCGCGAAGGCGAACACCAAGCTGAAGGCGGAGCTGAGTCACCTGAAGGTGGAAAATTCGGAGCTGACGAAGCGCGTAACGGAGCTGCAGACGGACCTCGACATGCAGATCGTCGGGAAGGAGTCCCTCGTGAACGAACTGCAGCTGCAGCTTGCGGACAAGACGAAGAAGCTTTCCGAGCTCGAGCTGGACAAGAAGGAGCTGGACTGCCTGGTGGCGGAGAAGGACAAACAGCTCACCAAGCTGGACGCGTTCCAAAAAGCGCTCCTGATGCCGGCGAGCGAGAACATCCTGCTGCAGCAGCTGCAGGAGCTGCGGAAGGAGAACAACAGCTCGCGGAACGCCCTGCAGGCGAAGACCTCGGACCTGGCGGAGCTGAACGACAAATTGCTCCGCTACGAGCAGTTCCAGAAGAACCAGCAGGCGGAGATTGCCAGCCTGCAGCAAGAGCTGCAGACGAAAACGGAACTGAGCCAACTCCTGCAGCAGAAGAACGCAATCCTCGCGAACGACCAACTGGAGAAGAAGCAGGATAAACTGCTAGTCGAACAGTACAAGGCGGAAGTGATGGCGATGACGAAAAACATGGGGAAAATGGTGGAACTCAACGACGAACTCAGCGCGCGACTGCACAGCCTGTACGAAACGGTGCCGGCAGAATCGGTGGAGGCGTGGCTGGAACCGCTCCGGAGAGAAAAAGCAGAACAAGCGGCCGTGGCGGAAACGTAGATTATAAATGGAAACAAATGATCAATGATTCATTGAATGAGCAAGACGATGGGCTGCAGAATAATGCAACAATCTGCATAGCTTCGGTCTCGCCTGCGAAAACGAAGCTGAAGAGAGGGACGATCTCAAAGATGCTGCATACTCGCGACGTGTCAGACTCAGAAAGAAAAATGTGGGACAAAGAATTGTGTAGAGCTCATGCAACATCCACTTACACTTAATCGACCAGATATCGTGGCGAAGCCAAGCGGTTCCAATCAGAGGTATCGAGCATGGCTATCGAGGTCGCGGCGCTGCAGAGCAGACTCTCCGCCTCGGCTGAGCAGGAACAGCGCTTGCAGAAGAAGGTGGTCGAACAGACGATGCGAATCGAAGACCTCCTGCACGCGACCACCGAGACCGCGAGTCCGAGAGCGGCGGAGTGATCGGGCATTCGCATGGGGAGGCGGATTTCAAAAAGCTCTGCTTGGGGATGTCCCAAACTTGTTGCTAACGCTTGCGAATTCATCGGTTTACTAGGTGCTGCGAACGCTTCTAGCGCCGGAGGTGCTGCGTTCTCTATTCTCTATCTCTCGCGCTCGTTTTACAGTAAAGGCCAGGCTGAAGCAGAACTAAGCGAATCGTTGCTAGATTTAGAACTAGAAGCCGCGCACTTTTCAAATAACTTTAGAGACGAGCTAAAAGAAAAAAATCGCGAAAGAGTTCTTCGTTGCTCATACCGAATTGGCACGAGCAAGAATGGACTCAGAAGTTTCTATACTTGCAACATGAAGAAGCAGAAGCACAAGCAGGTCGGTGATTTTTTTGAATGCTACCTACGCCTACCATTTCCATTTGATTTGATGAGCAGCCAGTTGATCGAGATACAGGACGCGGCAGATGATGAAGATAGAACCAAGAATATTGGTGTTGGTCTTGGCGATGGCTCTGCTTCAAAGGAAAGAGAAGCTCAAGGGGAACGTGCTGACAGTGTCGCTCTTAATGTTCTGCAGACATGAGCTCACGTCGAGAACGCTATCGGTTTCGCTATATTATATCTGTAGCGGAGGAGGGAGTCGGAGAGCATGATCACGTCAAAAAGATGCAAGGCGTGCGCGAGCTCTTCAATCGCCGGGGCTGCGCGTCCTAGCGGGCCCGGCGCTCGTGCGTCGCAACACCGTGCCCCGCGGACCTGCCGCCACCACGTTCTTGCTACAGACGGGAGATAAGAACAACAAGCGGGGCGGGCCGAACCCCCGCGGGGCCATGCTCTTGCGAAGTGGTACCCGAACAAGAGTCTGGCCGACATCTTCCTGCAGCTCGACCGGCGCGCAGGCGTTCGCGGTGTGGGGGGCGCCAATCAGTTTCATCGCAGCTGCTTCGCGTGAATTGCATTCGCTTTGAGTCTGCCGATCAACGGGCGCGCTTTGCCTATAAAATCCCGGAGCTGGTGTCGGAATGCGTTGGGGTTCGATTGCTAATGACGCCACAGAAAAGGACGCCGACCGCCCCCCGAGCGAAGGAGGAACAAGCGAAGCGGACGCGCTCGATCTGGATGCCGCGCGGTCCGTTTCCTCGAAAGCATCGAGGGCCGCGACGAGCTCCAGCGTTAGTTTCCACCTCGAGCGATTTGCCACCTCCATGCGGGCGGACTGCCATGAAGTGAATCCGTCGACCATGAGGAGGTGGCGCAGACGGAACGCGTGGTCGCAGGCCGCAAGCTGGGAGCCGACCCACTGCCGAACGAGTGGGGGAAAGTGAATGGGAAGACCTCTGCGGCGGTTGTGAAAGTAGTGGATGGGGGAGGGGGCGACCCCCCTCCCCGTCCCGCGACGGGGAAGCGCGGCGAGCCCGCGGCCGCCCCGCATCTGCCGGCCAGCGGCAACGTGCCCGCGTCAGGAGAACTCGGCATCGCGGAAGTAGTGGCGGGCGTGCGCCGGAGCGGTGGCGGTGATTGGGGAGAAGCGAAGGAGTGTTTCATCTTACGGCAGCTTCCGAGAACAAAAGCGCCGCGGGCGCTGTTCAGGGCAGTGCTGACGTCTGCCATCGCGTCGACTCGAGCCATGCCGCGCCCGCATTTGCCGACCCGACCAAGTGCGCGCGCGGCGTGCGGCTTGCGGCGTTTTTTCTTGTGGAGAGCTAAGTGGCGACGTTTTTCCCGTGTGTAGGTATGGAGACAGATAGGTCGACGATAGTGGCAGCACAGACGAGAAGCAGGGCTGCCCGGCGTGCTGTCCCCAGAGAGAGAAAGCGAAACAAAGGCGCGCCCCTCTTGTCGCTTCGCTTGTCGCGTCGCGGTTGCGCGCGGCTTCGTCCGTGCTGAAGCTACTCACTCGAGCCCTTTGAACTTGGGGGAAGGCTTTCTGTTATTCTTATTTGTTTCCGCCTACTTTGCTAAGTACTTCGCGACGCGGGCGCGCTCGGACAGACTCCGCAACTAACCGCGCCCAGATTATCTGTGGGTCCCTTCTCGACGAGTCCCCCGAAGTCGAAGCGCGCGAGAGATGGACAGAGCATCGCAAAAGAGAGCGCGAGGGCATTCGACGCGGTGACGCGTTGCCGCGATGGTTCGTAGGGCGATGACGTTGCGTCTCGATGCATAGTGTTCCCGTATACCCTCATCGTATATGCCCTCGTCTAGCTAAAGCTACTCCGTTGATACACTCGCACAGCAGCCCCAGTTTGTAAGTATGAAGATTGATGTAGCCGCTACGCCTACGATGAACAAGAGCAAGTTGATGAGCAAGATGATCAGGTAAAACTTTAAAAAAATTCGTCTCCATCGATCGTAACAGTCCGTAGGGTAGCAAATGGCGGAAGCCGGCGCCGGCGGCGGCCAGCAGTTGTCCGACGAGGACATTCGGGAGTTCAAGGAAATTTTCAACCTGGTCGACTCGGATGGCTCTGGCGCGATCTCCACCGACGAGCTGGGGCAGCTCGTAGAGTCCGTCGGCATGAAGCTGACCCATGCGGAGCTGCAGGAGATGATCAATGAACTGGACAGCGACCAGTCCGGCGAGATTGAAATCGACGAGTTTATCGCGATTCTGTGCAAGGACTTGGAGCTGGACTACTCCGCGGACCAGATCCAGCAGGCGTTCAAGACCTTCTCGAGGAACGCGCCACAGGGGTTGATCAAGATGACAGACTTGGAGGAGGCGCTGAAGGTGTACTTGCGCGGAGTTAACCAGGCCGAGATCAATCAGCTGCTGAAGCAGTTTGAGGATTGCGTGGTGCACCTGAGTCAAGTGGTGGACTCGAACGGCATGCCAGTGCCCTTCTTCCGCTACCAAGATTACATCAACTTGATGATGCGGCGAAAGTAACGAGAGCTACGCATCGACGATGATCCCGGATTCCCTCGACATGATCCAATCGAAAACGGTGACACAGCGAGATCCCGGTCTCGATCAGGCCTGATTCCTCGATATAACGATGCCCTGACCTACACCTACTCGTACACCGACATGTAGAGCTAGATGACTGCAGAACAATAAAAATTGTCTGAGAACACAAAGAAACGAAAAGTGCAGGTTGGTGTTGCATTATCAATCGCCCTCACATCTTCTCTGGAGAAGCGAATTTCCTCTCGTGTTAAGAGAGCGCGAATGTGTCGTCGAGCAATGAATATCAAACGCGTGGTTCTCTACCTGCGGTCACGGCGAGGAGGACGTTCTTGCCAGTTGCGGTTTGCTTCTACTAATTTTGATTTTGGAATTGGAGACGACGAGCCAGCACGAGGGAAAAAACATCGCGAGCGCAGGAGCGTAGTTCTATATATAAAATTATGATAGATCATTTTTATCTACTTTCGAGGCGATTGCAACCCTGGCCGTGACAAGATTTTGTAGTGCTATTAGTGGCGGTCGGTGTCTGCAGCACCACCACCACAGCTGCGAAAATATCGTTTGCGTTTTCGGTCTACCAGTGGCTGATGGATTGAGAACAGACGACGACTAAGCCACGACCACGGCTAAGCAGGGATAGAAGTGACGCGCCTTCGACTTCGTTGCAAATAGGCAGGCGAACAATATATATCAACAAATCAAGAATGTAACTGTAAGCCGACGCCTAGTTTTCTTTTCAGCATTTTTGCATTAGCGATTCTTCGCAAGATGATTCTGTCAACGCCCCCAAGTAGCAAGATGAGGACCGGCTTCCCCGCCCTCCCCGGAGGATTTGGATTCCACCCGCACCCGGCGCTCGCGGCTCTCTGCTCCTACTACGCGCTCGGTCTTCTTCTGTTTCCGCTCGCTGAGCGGCCCAACGAGCTCGACCGGTACAAACAGAATCGCGCACTGTATAACGGGATGGACCGGTTGTTCAGTTTTGAGTACTGTCGGGACGAGGCGTTCCAGGATTTGTCGTTCTGTCAGAGCCAGGAGAAATTTCGCCATGCCCTGCAGGACTACTTCAACGGGAGCGGACCCAACTCGCTCGTGGACAAGGGCAACTGGGGCTTCTTCGGCACGCTCTTCTTCCTGACGTCGCTGGCTACCACGATCGGATACGGACACTCGCACCCAGGAACGGCGGTGGGGCAGATGCTGTGCATCGGCTTCGCGGTCTGCGGACTGCCAATCATGGCCTGGAACCTGCTCCTCATCGCGAAATGGTGGCTCCGAGGCGTCGAAATGATGGGGGGCGGCGAAAGGAAATCCGCAGGAGTGAGGTAAGTAATTGAGGTGGATGGTGATTCTGATGACTGATTGGTTGTTTGATGATGACAACGTAGTAGTAGCACTAGGTAGTCGTAGTTCTACAGTTTGTAACCCCGGTGCAGGAGAGGCGGTGTATCGTTCAGAAGCGGTGTCTTGATATCATGTGAATAAAAAAGTTCCAGTGCCTGGTCCTGGTTTGTTATTGTTTTTATTGAAGACCGCATGCAACAAAAAATACAGGCTCGTGTACCTTCTCTCTCTGTTTTCTCTCTTCTTGTTCGGCGGCGCGTTCGTCTTCCGTCAGGTGGAGCCAAATTGGCACTACTCAGAGGCGCTCTACTTCTGCTTCGTCACCCTGTCTACTATCGGCTTCGGCGACTACACGCCGTCGTCAAATCTCTCGCGGGTAGTAGCGATTCTCTACATGCTCGGAGGACTGGGCGTGTGCGCCTCACTGTTGGCCTCCCTGGTTGGAATGCTGAGCGGTGGAGGTAGCGGTGGGACGAAGCAGGAAGTAGAGAACACCAGCGCGGCAACATCAGCTGGGCCCCGACGAAGATTACTTTTTCCAGAGCCGCGTGCCGACGCTGATGAGGAAACGGCAGACGAACAGGAGCAGCTACTATCAGTATCACTGCCAGCCGGCGTGACCAGAACAAATTCAGATTCGAATTTCGAGCAGTCGCCGGCACCGAGTCCCAGACGCGGCGCTGCGGTAGCCGTGCTGGGCGTGGAAGGCTCCGCATCACCGGGCGGCCACGGACCATCGTGGGTGTGGGAGGCAGCCAATTTTTCTTTTCCCTCGAGCATACAGCGCGGATGAGTGTTGAAATATAATCAATGCCTCAGGCAGGGGCAGCTCAGCGATTGGTTTGCGGCGCAGGTAAGCATCGTCTACCGCACCCATGCGGATTGATATCGTGTTTGAGCAGAATGTGAATGAGAAAGAAACTCTGGTGGTGGTGGTAGCAACTCGCGCAAAAAAATAAAGACGACCGGCCTTCCACGATCCCGAGTAATGCATGTTGAACATGGGCCAGCGCTACTGTTACTCATCTTGACTGTCGATGATACTGTCTCTGTCGGCAATTATACGAGATAGACGAGATCGAGAGCTGGCGAGAGATTTTTCGCTCGTGGAACGACTCCATGTCGAATCGGTATTTCCAGCGAAGGGAGTGATGATGTACTTGTGTGTGTATTCGAAGTACAACTTTGCCTCCTTGTTACGCTTACGAGTGTGGAAGATGACCAACTTTTTTCGCCTCTGTGGTGGAACGTCGGAGTCGTCAGTGACTGAATTTCATCTTGTCATTTACTCGTTGTCTTCAAAAATAAGTAGCTACGGCTATCGACATCGAGCAGATTCATTGATAAATCTACTTACTTTTTTCGCGACGACCGAAAAATATAGTCGCGAGAAACACCACTAGGTAGGAATACCAGCGTGAATGCTGTGACGGGTGGGTGTGCGGCGTCAGAAATCTCAAGCAGAAAAACGCCGGGGAACGCCACGACCGCCGCGTGGACCCGTACTACCAGCAGCAGGAGCGTCAGTGAAAAGAGATCGCCTGGTGGACGAGCACATCAACGATAACGAATTAAGGCGCGTAGCAGCAGGGAATTTGAATCACATCGATCCGTCGCAACAACAGCAGCACCTGCTTGCACGACTACGTCCACGCAAACCCGGCGACGCCTCCGACCAAAGCCGTTTTGTGCATTAGAAAGATCCCAGACCGTTAAGGCCCTCAGGCGCAACATACTTCGAATATAGTTCCAAATATCGCAAAGATGTGAAAAAAGTGCGAAACTAATACAGCAGGCAAGCCAATCTGGTGAAATTTGCGTTTTCGGACAGACTCGAAATGGCTGACAATCTTGTCTTTCACGCTTCTGGGCAACGGATTTCCGCTGGTTGAAGGTTTGCAACCCGGGCAGAAACTGCCGCGCAAAAATTGAGCGCCAAGAAGCGGCGAAGATATCAAAAATCGACGCTCAAAATATACTATTTTGGTCGTGATTTTTGGCCTCCAAAATACAGTGAAAATAGCATATTTTCGGCCCCGCTTGAGGAGCGCACGAGATGGCTGGAATCCGCCCTAGATTCCAGCGATTTCGAGGGGTTCAAAATATGCTATTTGTGGTCCAATTTCATGGCTTGAAAATAACATATTTGAAGTATATTTTTCCGATATTTTTTCGCTGCGCATCGGGAAGGGCTGTGGGACGGACGGGCGGCCTTTTTCTCGGGTCGGTCTAGGCTCAAAGGTCGCAGCCTACGAGAAAGGGGAGGCCCGTAGTGGCGTTTGCGGCCTCTTGCCTCGATGGTCGCAATAGGAGTCCCGCCACTACGGGCTGGCGCGTGCTTTTCGAGCCGCGCTGCTCGCCTGCAG
>RXOD01004499.1:0-21418 GCA_005223375.1 Amoebophrya sp. AT5.2
CCGCAAAATAGCGGCGGAAACGTCCCCCGGGGCCTTGTTTTGATTTTCGCTGTGCCGCGCAGTGCGCTCGAGAAAGTTGCAAATTTAGAGTAGTGCGAAAATGCACAGTAAACGCGACAGATGAAGATAGGAGTGGGGGCGAAACGTTAGGAACCTATAGCGGCGTGCGGCTTCTGACCAGAACAGAAAAGATGACTTTCCGCGGAAGCTCCCGGTGCGTTCGGCCGTCCGCGCCTCCGGCGACACGGCCGCTCTTCTTCTTCTGTTTCCTCATGGCCTCCTGCGGCTCCGTTCCGGCACCGATTCAGCGGGACTTCTTGCAGAGAAGAAGGAATGAAGGTGATTACCGCTACATCTGTTGGGACAGCCTGGCCTACGATGCGGCAGCGAGTTGCGATAAAGCCGCTACGCACGACCACGCACCTCACAATTGCCATGACGAAATCGCATACCACATCGCACACGACCCGTTGTTCGCAGGTATCAGTTCAATACTTTTGTTTGCGTTTCGCCTTCGGTATCCAGACGTAATCACAAAAGCGTGGCGAAGGTTCGGCCCTCGGTTTCTATGATAAATCCCAGCCAGCAAACATTGCTTTGTCCTATTAGATTTTATTTCGATGCCACCTTGGACTTCGTGATTGTGACCTCCCTCACCTTGATTGTTGCATCTTCAACTTTATCATCCAACTTGCTACAGAAGCACAGGCTCTAAATCCTATAAGTAATTTTATAAGTTGTACTTTATCGTTTGACTTTGAATAACCAGATAACGATTTTACGGATCCGGACTGGAGCTGTGAGGGGAAAAGCATGGAGGTCGCCCACGGTATCGCGCAGGCGGCGGAGCGGTGGGGCTGCTGCGGCCCACGGGGAAAATCCGCCTGCGAAAGAGTGATCGACAGCGCAAACACGACAGCGAAGATCCTCGGCACGGAGGAACATTGATAGACCTTGATCCGATACTAAAATGGATTGGAGAGACAGGGAAATTTAGAGATCGACGCCGGAGACGGGGGATATGAAGATCGCAGTAAAAAACGCGAGCTGGTGGTGTCCGCTGCTTTGAAAGTGACGAGTGAAGTTCAGAAGCAGAAGTGAAGATTTTAGTAGTGGAAGTATTTTTTCCGGTACTGCCAGTGGTCGCACAGTTCAAACAAAGAAATGATGGATGCAGTGCAGTAATTTACAGAGAAGAAAAGAACCAAAGACAAGGCATCAAGCACCTGCGGGGCGTGGAACCGCTCTACAGGCTGCGACGGTTCCACGTCACGCCAGCACTTTGCATTCGCGCGACATTCGAGAGTAGACGCGTTGAGCGGCATCGAGAGAAGAGCGATTTTGAAGAGTGAGGTGGCTTCGTCAAAAGCCCGGCTTTCGACCAGGTTTCGCATTCCAAAATTGACTACTTCGCAGTGCGCGTAGCAACTCGGCGTAGGTAGCGCTTAAGTTCGGCGCCCGCGCGGCGATCTGGTGCTCTCACAATCGCGTCCTCCTCCTAAACTACAAGTGAGTGTAGCAGCTGTTTCTGTTATTTGCGTAATAGTATTATAAGTACAGTAATAGTAATTCTCAAATCTTACCTCCAGTACTAAAAAAATACAATAGATCGAGATCATGGCGAAGTCGAAGAGTTCGAAATCGGCAGCCGTGGAGACCACGGCGAACACCTCGGCGATGCGGACGGGCACCACCACGCAGCAGGGGAAGGAGCAGAACCAGGTGAAGGGTGCCAAGTTCAAGACGCAGAAGATTAGCCTTTGAAAAACAACATGAATCCACCTACTTACTTATTATTTCCATAAAAGAAAAAGAGTCCTTTCATCCCTTTCCGATCCGTGGCCTAGTAGAGAGAATCGTCGAGTGGTCTTCGATGGTTAAGTACTTTCTGATGGTATCCGCCCCTGGCTCGCATTCGAAGACACCTCTTCTCCTCGGTGCGTTTGTCTTCGATGCTCTCTGTTTTGTATATTTGCCCCTCGCGGCGCCATCGGTCCGGGCATACTTATTTATTGGCGGCGAGCTACTTGCTTACAGGACTAGCATAGGAATGCAAAGACACTCCCACTCCCCACCCATAGCTTCGTAGCAAGAATGGGGCCCCAACCAAGTAGACGAGCTTTTCTTGCCCATTAAAAGACGCGGATTTGTTCTTTTTTCTCTCGCCTTTTGTAATCCGGTTGCGCCGTCGGGGGTAGGCAGCTACGTGAGCCGGATGGTGGAGCCGGAGCCGCTGATGCTGGAGAAGATCAGTTCGATCCCGGCAATGTGCACTTTGTTTCTGATTTTGTTCGGGCCGATCTTGTTCTTCGGGGTGCAGGGCCAGAGCGAGCTGGGGTTGTGTTCGGAGAAGAACGGAGAGTGCGTGGCGGGATGCGAGGCGGAGTATGCGCAAGCCGTGAGCGCGCTACGTGGCGCGGAGAAGTTCCGCGTACAGGCGGCGGCGGACGTGCAGCTGGCGGCGTGCAGCGCCGCGTGCGACGAAGTGAACAGCCAGTGCAACTTCGAAGCGCTTAAGGGGGGGCCAGATGGTAAGCTACGTAGAGTTATCTATAAGAGCAGCTGGAAGGAGGTTCAAGCTATGTAGTACTGTGTGAGTTCAAGCTATGTAGTAGTTCTCTGCGGTGCTCGTGTAAGCCGCTTAACGCTTAGCATCTTCGCGATTCTCGTCGCGTTGCCCGCCCCTTCTATGTTTTTCTATGTAGTACTGTGCAAGTACTATAATATCAATGGGCACCCTTTGCCATGGCGAGGGCCGATCCAGGCGGCGCTCCGAAGATGTGTGTCTGGGGCTCCGAAGATGTGTGCTGGGGCGGTTTCAGTAGAGGAGCCCCATGAGGCGGAGTAGGGGCGGCGTTGTTTGGTTGAGAGCAGATGAGCCATCGGGATGTACTAGAGGGAACTCTGGAGTGCCGGTTCTGCCGTAGCCGCGAAAAGCCGCCGCTGGCTGCTCCTGCGGCCGGACCTCTTCTCAGTGCAGCCAAAGGGGACCCCCAAAAGTTTCGCTTACCACTTTAACCCACTTACCACCTGGCCCCTACATAGCGCTGTTAAAAATCGTGACCTGCCTTGGGCTGGTCACCATTCTGGTTTGCGTGGGGCTGCGCGCGAACGTCAACTTTTTCGTGGAGCAAAACATCAAAAACATGGAAAGAGACATCGCGAACGAAGCGGCCGAACTCACGCGGAAGGCGCAAAAAGGGAAGTCGCCCGCGAAAGGAGGCAAAAGCGGAGCGAAAGCACTAGTGGACGAAGAAGCGGGGGGTGCGGGAGACAAGGACGACGACGCGAGAAGCCATCACAGCGGCAGCTCCAAAACCGGAAGCAGAACCGGCGCGAAGGTGCGACCAATGTCATTCTTTAACCCTTTCCTCTCGCCTGTGTGATGGCAGTTCCGTGTCTAGTAGGTACGGGTGTGCGAGTTTTTCGCTCTCGCGAATGAGGGATCCATTCGTTCGATATCGATTTGCTTCGGTCTCCATGAAAGCACCCCCCGACCGACACAGGACTCCGCCCGCAGCGAAACAAAAGCAACGTCCTCCGCAGGGCGGTCCGAAGATAGCTCCGCACTGTCGGCGAACATAATCAAAGGAAGCGGGCTCGAGGAAATGGCGCAGTCAAATCAAATCGGACGCAACCCCTACCTCGTAAAGACGTTCACGGGATCGCGCGACCAAAAGACGCGCTGCCCCTATTGTTAGGGGTTGAATATCATAAACTCAGGTTCATCTTCAGGCCCAGGTGATGTAGTTTTCCTTTTCTTTGCCGGCTGCAGTTGCTGTAGGTCTCCTGTTCAGGCACCAGGATCAGGATCAGGAACGAATCCTGGATGTTGAGTTTTGTCGCTTCCCCACGAAGAGCTCTGCGGCCTCCTGTATCTGGTTCCACTTGTGGAGGTTTCAACCGAGCGTACCGTGCAGCCATAGGACGCCAGCCAGTGCCTCTCTGCTGGTGTCGGTTTAATCGCAAGAGGACCTCTTGCGCCCTCACGACCCCTTGGCAGCCGACTAGCGCCAGGTGCTCGGAAGAGTGGATCTCATAAAAGCTAAGCCGAACAAACCTATTAAAGCACGACCTGAGTGTTTTCGACCTCTAATACTACCTGCAGGAGTTCTTCAACCTGGTATCGCACGACTTGGTGCAGGGGACGCTCTCCAGCTCGCCCGTGGTGTGCCTCGGCTGCGGAGAAGTCATATCCGGGTTTGTTTGAATTCGACCCAAATTTTGATTGCTGGGCGGCGGCGCGCAGGGCAGCGCTGCTAGGGTCCTCACACCCCGACGCGCGAGGACTTTTGCAAAGACAAAAAGTCGCGCGGGGGTTGCGATCACAATTGAGCCGCCGCAAGAAGCGATGCACGAATATTAATTCGGTGTGTATCTGTTAATTTAACTGTGTGCCAGGAAGGCCGGACCCGGAGCGGGAGCGGGAGCGGCTCAGGACAATTCGGCCAGCAGAACTATATTTTTGCCTACACCCTCTCCGACTCCAAAAAAAGGACAGTGCGTCAAGGGGCGTGAAGCCTCTTGGTTGAGCCTGAGTTGCTGCACTCGTGGTCTGGAATCGTGTGCATTGTTCTTCCGTTGCGGCCTTTCGTGCCGTTACGGGTGTGTGCTCATGCTGAATCCCTAGGATCGTATGAAACTCGGTGCGTCAATCCTTCCTTGTGCGCGCGATGTTTTCTTTGCGAACCAGCACTCACTCATCTCTGCTCAGTGAATTGGTCGTTCATCGGAAGAATCTTGCGTGGAAGGAAACGGTCGGCGAGCAAAGAGGCTTACTTACGTACGTGCGTCGGTCGAGAACTTGTGTTGTGCGTCGTGGTTCTGTTGTTTTGCCTGATTCAGATCGGTAGCGCCACACGTAGTCAGTGTGGCCGAGACGGCGACGCGGCACAAGTGCCGCGTTGGCAGCGCTCGAGTACGTAGACAGATGTTTTCTTTCCAGTTATGTCGCTGTGTTGTATCTCGTCATAGTACTTGCAGTCTTTTTCTAGTACTATCGTGCACGCTCCACGACCACACGACACAATGCAATGAATGTTTCACGTTCAACTTCGCAGGACTTTCCGCTGGTTGATCAGCTCCCGTAGTGGACTAATTCGTGACGCTATACTTTCGGAGTAGATACTTATAAGTTGTTTATATCAATCAATCTACGCAACTACATACAACCCACGACGTGAAATACAAATAACCGAAGACCAAGGCGGAGCATCGGCACCGAACGCTGGAGAAGTAGGAAGATGTCCGCTCCTCGGCAACCGCACGTCGCCGGCCAGCCGCCGCAGTATACGGGGGCGCCTGCGCAACAAACGCACGTAATCGTGCAGCAGCAGCGCGTGCCCGTCGCCTGCCTCGACGATAACAATCCGATTGGCGCCTTGGGTTGCGACAAGCGTGTTCCGGCCCCGTGCATCTGTAAGTTCTGTTGCGCGCCCTGGATTTACTGCAACTACGAGGTACTCACCCTGCAAGCCAAGCTGCAGGCTTAGTTTTGATGCCTATATTTAATATTTTCAATGAATTCAGAAAGATTCTACTTCTACTGCTAGTTTCTTGTTTGTCATTGTCTTTGTGTCCACCTCCACGACATTAGTCCCCCGATCGAATCCACAGTGCCACCACTCATGTCTCATGAAGACGTCAAAGCCGCCGTGGCTGACGTGCTGGAAAAAAGTGAGCTCGACGCCGTCTGGGACTTGGTACAACAGCGCTCCCAGTCATGCCAGATAGTGCGGGATCTAAAACTTACCCGCAAGAAGGTACACGAAATCTACCGCCTCGCCCAGGGTGAAGGGCGATGGTTTCAGCGGACGTTCACGAACCTGATTGGGGCCACACGATTTAAGGAGCCCACCTGTGCGGGCTTACTTCGACGACCGTGCTTATCTTGCGGCGCCCCGGAAGACAGCTGGCTCCACGTACTCTCTTGTCACGAGTTTCCTGAGCGGACGGCCCTTGCTCGACCTGCGGGCTTGTTAGCACTACTGGACACCATGCACGCCGCGGAGGAGGATCGGCGAGCCAAATCGAGAACAGCGGAGGAGGCGGAAGAAACTCCGCTGTGAGACGTTGGCGACTTGCTTGGTGGATCTAATTTAGGCTATCTGTGGCGATCTTCTGTATTACACCCGCTCAAAAGCGACTGCTGATGGTATACGCCCGTTGCCTACTCGAGGCACATTGCGCTTCACCATACAGACCTGCCACTATTATTTTTTATCCTGAGAATTCCATATCACGATGCCCCGTGGGGACTATGCTCTTCGTGCCCTTATCGACACCGATCGTGTTCATGAGCGCGGCCATCATTGGTGGTCACTACTGCTGTGAGTGAGACTCGGACCTGTTGCTGTTGGTAGACACCAACTCTTGTGGGCCATATCCTCACTGAGTGCCCTCTGTCGTGCCATTTCCCCCACGGGGAGTTCTCTGTGCCTTGCCCACAGACATACTGAGCGATTATGTCTACCAGAGCTCGCGGCTATTCTTGCCACTAATCCGGCTCCAGGAACAACACCAACATGTTGGCCGGTGCGCCCAGTATTATGGAGCTCATTATGTGACGGGCGCGGTTCTTCCGCTGTAGCCCCCTTGACCTCTGCTGCACGCGTCCAACCTGGGGGTCTCCGCTATTTGAGCGTCGAGATCACCGTAATATATATTGTCTTTGTGTGTCTGTTGCTGTTCTCGCGCTAGTGCCAGCATGTGCTAGCCGTGCCCAACTCTGTTTCTACTTTTCTGTCATCGTGCTCCACTTATGGCAGGGCTGCACCTTGTTCACCGTGCTGCTTTTCCTTGTCGTGCCTTTCTTTTTCGCGCCGTGTTGGTACGTGCTGTGCTGTTGGCAAGAACCGATCATGGGTGTGCACTACGGTAAGAAGGCCATCTTGGTGGCGCAGGGCGGGGTGGCGCCACAGGTGGTCGTCGCCGCGGGGGAGGGCAGCGAGGACGAGTACGAGGAGTGAAAAAGGATCTTCGAGCTGCCTGAAGTTGATCTTGTACTCTTTTCTTTGACCTTGATGTGAACGTGAAGGTTGGAGGAGAGAAGCACGGGCACATGGAGCACCACGCTTGTCTTTTACAGGATTTCAATTTCTTCGGTATAGTAAGTTTTTTTCTGAAAATAGGATGTCCCTCAGCGGCGATTCGCTTCTCGGGTTTAACGCGTCAGATGTTTTTAAATTTTGTATTTTATGTTTGCATGATTTTGATTCATGGGAAGGCGGAATATATAATGTAAAAGAGAAGTATCGATAGCGTGCTGATTTGAGAACAAAAATGGACAATTGATGAATGGCAGGACTCAGCTGCGTTTTCTATTTAAATTTTTGCGATCCAATCCTGGGCGCAGGCGTGGGCCGTGAAATCAATCCTAGATAGGGCGCCAATTTAGTGTAGTATTTTTTCATTTTCAATGTCAAAGTTGTTGTGCTGTCGGTTTGGAGGCCGGCTTGCCAGCACTTGGTACTTGCCGCGTCAACTATTTCTTTTCGTGTGAATGTGCCATCCGTTATCGTAGCGGCTTCGGTGTCCGCTTGTACTTCGGTCGGTGCGAGCATTTGCATTATTGTTATTCGGTGTTTCGCAGGAGCATGGCCACCTCAGGAGCCTCTACTAACTCGGTGTTGGTTCTTCCAGGCATTCGATTTCGAAGCCATTCTAGTTCGTTTGGAGGTGGTATCGTGCGGATGCCTGACTTGTTGCTCTTCATCAATTTTAAGTACTCCAAGAAAACACTCAAACGCGTCGGCTGTCGCTTCACAGGAGTTTTTCTCTTTTTGGAATATTTCCGTGCCTGAGATTTTCTCACAAGCTCACGTTTGTACACCTTTCGGAGCAGTCACCAGGCGACAAAGTTCATTTTTATCACCCCGGGATTAAAAAAACGCACACACACTCCTGCCGACAGCACACAACTGCTTTTATTAAGGAATCAAACATCGGGAGTTGTTGACCCAACAGCAGGACAAGATGGCCGCTCCTCAGCAACCGCAAGTCGCCGGCCAGCCGCCGCAGTATGTTTATGCGGCGGCACCGCCGCAACAAACGCACGTAATCGTGACGCCTCGGCTCGAGCCCGTCGCGTGCCGCGACGACAACAATCCGATTGGCGCCTTGGGTTACGACAAGCGTGTTCCCGCCCCGTGCGTCTGCAAGTTGTTTTGCGCGCCCTGGATTTACCTCAACTACGAGGTACTCACCCTGCAAGCCAAGCTGCAGGCTTAGTTTTGTTGATGCCTATCTTGTTTCAACTGAATTCAGAAAGATTCTACTTCTAGTGCTAGTTTGTTGGGTGTCACATTGTCTTTGTGTGTCTGTTGCTATTCTCGCGCTAGTACCAGCAAGTACCAGATCCGTAGCCGTGTCCAACACCAACTCTGTTTCTACTTTTCCGTCATCCACCACTTCTGACAGGGCTGCACCTTGATCACCGCGCTGCTTTTCCTGATCATGCCCGCCTTCGCCGCGCCGTGTTGGTACGTGCTGTTCTGCTGGCAAGAACCGATTATGGGTGTGCACTACGGCAAGAAGACCATTATGGTGGCGCAGGGCGGGGTGGCGCCACAGGTGGTCGTCGCCGCCGGGGACAGTGATGACGACTACGAGGAGTGAGGAAGCACAAACGCAGAAGCCGTTATGAAGATACGTGATGGAGCAGCAACTGTTGGTCTTGCCGTTATCAAGCGGAGGGGCGCGGGGGCAAGACCTAGATTCGATTGAGGGGACTACGTCGCGCAAATAAAATGCAATGAATTAAATCATACATCTTGACAGAAGTACAAAAACATTTTGCGTTCAAGTTCTACAAGCGTTTTTCGTATACTCAAACAGCATCCATAAATTCGTTTGTACTCTAGCCGGCGTACGATAGTAAGTTTCGCAGGTTTTTCTTTTTTCCGGAAGACACTATAATATGATAGATCGTGCGGGTGCGCGGCCGCCGCTGCAATCAGTGTAGTGTGTCTTTCATCATTCGGGGGCCATATCTCCGGGGACGCGCTGGCTGGATTCCCCGGACAATTTTGATATCTGTTTGCGATGACGATCGGAGGCGCCCGGGATGATCGGCGCAACATCTTCACAATTAATGACCGTCTACAACTAGAACTAGACAGTTGCATTCCAATCAATGAAACCAAAAGCCGAAGTGCATTCATTTCAGATCAGGCCTTCGCTGCCTATCACCAGTCCACAGGCGCAGTCGCCTGGGCCTGAGCCAACGTGCATTCATTTCAGATTCACGGGAAAAAGAAGTGCAGGATGGAAAGGAGCGGGTTGATTGGAACCGAGCCGAACCATGCGCGCGCATCCGATGAAAAATACCTTCTTGATCCCGACTAAAACTAGACGAACTTTTTGCTGTCGTGCGACTTGACGTTCTCGCCTTAAATAAGAAGGTGTTCAGCATACTCCGCTCGGGAACGCAGCCATTTGTGGTCGCGTCGTGGCTTCTGGAGTTTGATTCGTGCTCCGGTTGCTGCGAGAAGTTCATGTGTCAGCCCCAAGCAGACTTTTGACGCTGTGTGTGTCCTCTTCCCTCGGGTAGACTCGCTGTTGTCTTCGACGCGGAGTGAATCTTTTCCCGAAAAATCTGTTGCTTCTCCAGTAAATCATTTCGAGCATGATCATGCTCTGGTCAGCAGTGCTTTCATTTTTGTTGGCCGCCGCAAAGATTCAACATCAGCACCCACTGTATAGGCGCATGGGCCGCACAGCGGACGAAGTTTGGCTTCGTGATTTATGGATGCTATTCGTATGGTGCGTCTAGCTCAAGCAGAAGCAGCACCCCCACACAGACACTTTATTTTCGAGGCACAACTAAAAAAGCCGTACACTAAAGCCAGCATCAGGACCTTTTTCAGCTCGGATGCCGTCCTCCGAGCTGCTAAGGTCCGAATGGGACACCCGGCTCGAGGTGGTGACCAGCCTTCGGCGGCAGCAACAGGGCAAGCAGCAGACCCTCGACCTGAACCACTACGAGCGGCTGAAGAAGAAGGACGACGAGATAGCCGAACTCGCCGCGGCCGACGACGCCCACCGCCGCACCATCCGCGAGCAGAGGCAGCGCATCCGCGACCTGGAAGAAGAAAACGAAACACTCCTGCAGTCCCTCTCCGCCGGGAAGTCCGGAATTGTGGGCGGCGGGGGCTCGTGTGGGCGAGGTGGAGGCGGCGGCGGCGAGAACTACAACTTCCGTCTGGGTTCCGGCCGGTCGCGCCCGGGCACCACTTCCACTTCCATCCATGCTCCTCCGCATAGCACGCCAGGACACCACTTCCATCCGCCGCAACGGCTCGCGCGCGGGGATCCAGATGAAGACCCACTGAACACGGTGACAGAACAAAGCGATGCAGCGGTGCAAAACTTGCGGAGGCAGCTGCAGCACGAGGCCCAGGCCCGACAGTCGGATCGGTTGGAGGCGCAGAAGCTGCAGCGTGTGCGCATCGATCTGGAAAAGGAGGTGCAGCGGCAGAAGGACCTCTTTCTCCAGGTAAAGCGGGACATGGCGCAACTCCGCAGGGAGGTGGACACGGAACGCAAGGAAAAGCTGCGCTACTTCGCGGAACTAAAGAAAATGGGCGGCGTGTCTTGCTCCGGAGGCGGGGGCGGCGGGAACGCGGCGGATCGAGGGGGACTGCGAGGGGAGGGATCGGGCGGAGGAGCCGCATGCGGGGGAGGTGGGCGACATAGAATTTTTTTACACTTCGGTCTTAAATATCAAGTGCTTTTTCTGTGAATGCCGTAGCTTAACGATGTACGTTAACGGATGCAGGCGCGCACCACAATTGCTTGATTTATTCATTTTTGGAATGGCCCGGCCGCTGAGAGGAACAGAATGTCAACGTGCGTGCGGGGGGCATGCGCATGCCTACTGCATAGTGGCATCCAATAAAATGATACCAGGCCCGCTACACCGCGACCGGTCCACCTCAAATGATAAACGCCCACCGAGCGGCGAGAGGATAGCTGGGCACGATAATCGTGCGCGAAGCAGTGGAAGCAGGAACCGCTCGAATTCTGGCGGCCGCGTGCAGGTTCATCCGCGCGTGCTCTCAGCCTTCGATGCACGTACTTATTTCTTAATTTTATGTCTGCTCCCGGCCTTCCTGTGATGTTTATTTCAGATTCAGTAGAGGTAGTTTATTAACTAAGCCTATCCAAACGAAAAATTACAATACCAGCCTCTGCGACGTGCACCAGCACCTATCCGTCCCCGGACACGGGTAGCGGACAGTATGCACACCATCCGGATGAAAATCGGCTCAGTACCGCGAACGCCAGGCACGCGTACAACAGTAAGTATAGCCGACCGTCCTCCGCGCGACGGAGCCGCAGCGACCATGCGCCACCGCAGACGAATGGGGATCACTCGGTGAAATCCTCCCGAGCCCACTACCCCGCCGCGTCGTCGCAGCACCACTCCCCGCACTACGCACTCGGGCACCAAGCCGGACAGCCGCACCAAGCCGGGCACCAAGACCAGGCGGCTGGCCCGTCGGCCGACCGGACCAACACGGCGGCAAGCTACGGCAACCTAACCAAGTTGAAGATGTCCTCCAAAGCGCAGAGTGAATCGTGCAGCCGACTGCATAGCGGTGGGCGGTCGGGAGGAGCAAACAAAAGCCCGACGTTGGCGGACGCGATGAGTGCGGGCATGTCGTGCGTTGGCAGGTTTGGGGGAGGTGGAGCTGGGAACAGTGTGTTTGGAATAACTACAGGGTGCAGTGGGAATGGTAACTACGTCCCTAACGGAACCTCCGGGCCCGCCCCACGGTTGCGGCGGCCGATGTCGCCCCGGGGACGAAGCCCGAGGTTTCCACAGGCGCTGGGAAGGCAGCCTTTTGACCGGTCGCCAAAAACGGAAACCGAGAAGATGGCGCAATACTACGGAACACAAAACGCGATGGGACGGTGAAAAAGATCAGTTGTATTTAAACATAAGGGTCTACTGCCTCCAATCTTCCCCGTCGCGACCTGTCTTTGCATAGACTGCCGGAATGCTGCTCGCGCCCAGAGCGTCGAGGGAACAAAGTGGAGAAACTCGCAGCACGAACAACGATCGCGTGCGCACGCAGACCTCGGTCTCCACTGCTTGCTGTGGACCTCCGCCCAGTTTTTGTGATTCACAACACTGTCGCCCAGTCGGGGTCGCGCAGTAGTTCTCGTGCCCCAGCAAATAGTTCATGATCAAATCGGAGTTGCAAAGGGAGGGACAAACAGGGGAGGACAGGGGTGGGCTTTTTGTACTTGAATGCGGCCACAGCTGCTTCCTCTCAACACTGACATCTGCATTGTCGAAATCTCTTGCGAAGAAGCTACTTGCGGGGCACGAAACATAGTATAGCTGCAGACTCACGACCACAACGCATCGAGAATAGAGGCGCAAAGATGAGCGACGACCCCACGCAGCGGTATGTGCTGGTGGTGGTTGGGCCGGTGGAAGCGGCCACCATTGAGGCCAACATGGAGAAGATCGGTGGCACTGCTCGCGACGTCCTGCGCCGCCAGCCCGACCTTCCCAAACCCTCTCGGGGGATTCTTGCCGCCGCGGAGGCGGACCGAGGCGGCGACGCGCTCAAGTCCGACGACGAGGCACCAGGACGAGGTCCCACAGCTGCCGACGACGACGTGCCCGCGAGGAGAAAGCGACCTTCAGAAGGGGAGGGAGACCCTACTGCCGCTCCGACGAGTCCAGTGTCCCCGTACTCCGCAATTACGGACCCGTCGGCGCTCTCCCCGCGGCCGCTGCTGCGGCATCAAGCCGCGCTGGAACGGAAGAGGAAGCGGGCGAGGCTGACGGGCATAACCGAGGACGGGGACGAGGTGGTCGCGGACGATGACAAAGTAGTGTATCGAGTGTACGAGCCCGACAGCGACGAGCTGGAGGCTTTGTACACGAAAATCAACTACCTGAAACTCCTGGAGGCCGAAGCGCAGCGGAAGGATCGCGAAAACCGAAGGAGAAGAGAAATGGAGGCCGAGGAGGAAAGAATACGAGAGGAAAAAAAAAAGGCGAAAGCGGTACACTGTCGAATGTGCTGCTTGCTGTGTTTGTTGGGCGTTGTTGAGGTCCTGGAGAATGGGTGCGAGCGAGGAAGCAATGAAAATATGCTCGAAGCGGCTGCAATAGATCTCGGACGAATTATATCCTACGACAAAGAAAAACGAACCCCAGCAGCGAGCACCAGCGCCCCATCGCCCGGCAACTACTCGTCAACCAATCTAATCAATGATACCACAGGCGCAGAAGGCGATTCTGGGCGACGAGTACGTGCCCGGGTCGAGCTCCGAGGAGGAGAACGACGAAGAGGACGAGGACCCGGAGGAGGCCATTTTGAATCGACCGAAGGTCCGCGAGCGGTACAAGCTGGCGCTGGAGCGAAGCGCCACCCTGCAGCTGCTCCCGAACGTGTCGGGGGAGGAGCTCGACATGGACGATTGGGACGGGCCCTTCGCCCTGGATGTGGAGATCATCGTGAAGGGAAAGGACTGGGTGCCGGAGGAAAGCGAAGAGTCCACGGTGGCGGACACCACCGACGAAGGCATGAGCAGTGTGGACGAAGTTGAAACGTAGTCTTCCTCATAATGAATGACTGATACATTCATATTTTACGCCATAACACTGCTGCCTGGCGGGGGACAGCCGTGATCTGTTGTTCCTCGTCCTCATTGTTGCCGGGATTGTTCCGTCGCGATTTTTTCCCCCGCCGGTGACTCATCCTCGCAGTGATCGCCAGATGTTGCATTTTGGCTACAAGAGTACGGAAGCCGCCTACTTCTATGGTGTGCTCCGTGCCTGACGACAATGGAAGATTGGAAAAATGTTATCTGCGCTTGATGCAGCTGTTTTTTATATCGCGTGACCAGCTACCTAATTTGTTATCGAGGTTCGGCGTCCGTCGCATTGCGCTGATGTTTGACATTGCGGCGCAGTTTGGGAGCAAGCTGACCAAGTTTCTGGTGGACATGCAGCGATTTTTCACGCAGCAGCTGCTCGAAAAGTTTCCCATTCTGGGGCCCGAGTCCAGCATGCGGCCGGAGATCTCGCTGGCGCCCCAGGCCGAGTTGTTTCTTCTCACCTACCGACTGAACATTCCCGCGGAGGACAGCAACTGCCCGCAGGAGGAGCAGGTCCAGGGCGTGGTGGAGGACGCCCTGATGGAGATTTTGATCAAGATCTGCGGCGCGGCGGCGGCCACGGGCTTCAAGCGGCGCAACACGCTGGGCATGGACGACCTAGAGGCGGCGCGCGACGGAATGAACACGGCGGAGCGCAAGAAGGCGGAGCGCAAGAAGAACGAGGGACGCGGAAAGAAGCGAGGCGGAAGGGGCGGGGACGACGAGAGCGACGGGCCGCCGAAGCGCGAAGTGCGGGAAATCTCGGAGGAAGAACAGCAGTTCTTCATCGCGCAACTTTTGAAGGAGATGGAGTACCGAATGAAAGCACTAGAGGCGATGCGGGTAATGTGGACCGACAACGCGGGCTACGCGCCAAAAATTTGGGGCACGGACGGCTTCGCGGCGAAGGGTTTTCAAATTAATATATGTTTTTATGAACTACGACTACGACGTTTTCTTTGAAAATTTTTTTTCGAGATCAACAACCGTTCGGAGAAAAAGAGGACCACCTCCAAGTAGTGGCATTTCATCTTGCATCCGCATCGCTGACAGAGAATCAGACGGACGCGATGGGTCGCGCGGTGACGAAGAAGAAGGTGGGAATCCCGGGCGTGTCCGACTTCGGGGTGGGGGGTGCGCCTTCGAACCAGCCTGGATTCCGCCGTGTGCTGAGGCGCGGGCAGACGAAGGCGGTGTTTCAGAACCCCGACCCATCGGGCGGACGCCAGCGCGTCGAGCTCATGCAGAAGCGTCGGCAGGAGAGGCTTATGTCGGGACCAGGTGGTGCCATAGGCAGCTGATAAGTTGTACTGTGTAATGGGCCCCCTCTACTTGGGTGGCGAGTGCGTCAAGGCGATCTACACCGCCCGGCGCGAAGCGGTTTCACAGATTTCCCGTCGTGGGGGTTAGGGGGAGGCGGTTGTTCCCTCGGTAATGACGAGCCGCTGGGAGGTAGGTGGAAACAGGCCACAGACTGGAACGGTGGAGAGAAGCAATAACAAAAAGGGCGGCCACTGGTAGGTCGATCTACATAGCTGCCCGCCTCAGCTGTAGGAAGGCGGCAGATTCGCCGGTGGTCTGCCGTAGCCGCGGATACGGTCGTGGTGTCTCTGCCATCGTTTCGCGCACCTCTTTTCGCGGGACCTACTTATGTCCAAACGACACCCCCGAAGAGCCCTCCAACAACGAATTTCACTTCCCACAACTTAATAAGTACGTCCACTTACCGCCTCCTGGTTCTGGCCCCCCTCCAGTCACCTCGCGGGCGGCGGCGATGCGGGCTCCACCATGGGCGGCTCCACCGCGGGCGACGGGGGGGCTCTTGGAGGTCTTGGTACTAACATAGGCTCGGATGGGGATAATATGCTGCACCCAGCGGACCCACTCGCACGGTTCACCGCGCACGAGGAACTGACGCCGCGCACCAAGGAGCGCATCGACATCGCGAACCCTTTGTCGTTCGCAAACTACCAGAAGCGCGTGAAGTTTCTCACGAGCGCGAACTACGCGGAGGCGATCGCGGACCACATCCACGAGAAGTTCGACCAGGGGTTCTACTCGCGGGAGCTGCAGACCATGTACCAGAAGGTGGCCGACCGCCACAACAAGAAGATCAGCACGCAAAAGCCGAAGCCCCTGGACGCGCCCAAAAAGGTGCGGATAAAGGAGGGCGACGACGAAATCGAAGACGGCGCGTCCTCGGCAGCGAGTGCCTTCGATACGGGCGGCGCTCTGGACAAGGCGCTCGGCGCGGGCGGGAACAACTCGGGAAGCTCCGCGAAAAACAGCAAGAGCGAGGGCAGCGGGAGCCGAACCAGCCGGAGTGGGAGGACCCGCACCAATTTCAGCAGCGACGCCAGCACCAAGGACGGTATTTATTAGTACTAAGTTAGTACTTACTTTCTTTGGTGGATTTTTTTTTAGAAAGATCGATAGTCACTCGAATAATAGTCGCATCGCTCGGAAATTTCAGAGGATCCGTTGAACTTGGGGTACACGCACAACGAGCTGGCAAAGTGGCGCATTTTCGATCCGTACGCGCTTGACCGGCTGAGCCAGAAGGTCACGACGGAGGCCAAGCACCTGGACCCGAAGTGGATTGAAAAGATGGAGAAGGACAAGTCGCGGAGACTGGCGCTGCAGCGGAGAAAGCGGCGCAAGCTGATTATGGATTTTCGGAGAAGCAAGTCCGTGCCCGGCAAGGAGGGGGCGGAGAAGAAGAAGGACAAGGTACAGCGATCTAGTACATGCGGCACGAATTACAAGTACAGAATTCGCTGGCGTGGTTGCGGTACTGCTACTTCGGGTAATCGTAGTGTCTATAAGTTTTCTCTCGACGACCCATCGAACTACGTCAGGCCGAGAAGGGCGAGGAGGGTAGCTCCGGCCTGGAGCGGCTGAAGAAGAAGCGGGAGAACAAGCG
This sequence comes from Amoebophrya sp. AT5.2, assembly GCA_005223375.1. Lineage (NCBI taxonomy): Eukaryota > Dinophyceae > Syndiniales > Amoebophryaceae > Amoebophrya > Amoebophrya sp. AT5.2. The sequence continues at coordinate 16,547 of RXOD01004499.1, forward strand.
GCGCTCCAAATCGGACCGGGGGTCGGACGAGTCTCCAGAGGACGAAAACAAGAAGAAGGAGGTCGCGGTGGAGGCGCACAAAGCGACCAACAAGCCCTCCACGCAGCTCTGGAGCGAATATTCGAGGCTGCGCGGGGACATCTACGACAAGTTCGTTGCGTACGGCAAGAAGGCCAAGCCAAACCTGAAGGACCTGTTCAACGACCAGTTCGGCACCTACAAGCGGCTGGTGGAGGACGCGCAGGATTTCCCGGAGGAAATGATGAACGATCTGGACGCGAAGGGCTCGCCGCCGCCAAACACGGTGGACGCAAAAAAATTGGACCGGGAACTCACAAAAAGCCTCACGTTCGAGGTACCGCCGTGAAGTGGCGTCGCGGAATCGGCTTCGGTGAGCCTCGGGAGCCGATGGCGGGACGGGAGCAAGAGGGGGGCGGGGAGGCTGCCATTTTCCGCGGGGACCACCCTCCTTCGCAACGGTTTTTTCCAGCGGGTGCTGTCTGCTGGGGCCGCCGGGCGCGGTTTCTGGCAGCAAGTAGTTTGGGCAATTACAACAGCAGACAATTAGCGATCGTAGAGCAAGCAGAGTGCGGACGCTCGGAATTTCTTTCTCTCAGACAAAAGGCGGACGACTGTGATTTTTCACATGATGAACACGAGTGGATAATATCATAGTTCTGACCCGTAGAGACGGGTGTGGAGAATGCACCCGCCCTAATACGACAGCTGTGGCACTACAATAGAAAACCAATCTGCAGCGGGGCTCGGCGTCTGCTGCTTTCTTCTTGCGAGCAGAGTATCCGTGTTTTCAATGCAGTAGAAGTAAGACAGGCTTGGCCCACAGGAAAACAAATAGAAGTGGCGGAGGCCGCGGCCGTTTCGCCATCGCGCGCTGCAATCGTGGCAAACAGGAGCCGACAGAGGATCGAGAGACTAGCAGAGTGGGCGAGAAGATGAAGACGCGTGGAGTTGTATTAGGTACTGATAATATTGTAGGACTGGTGTGGTGATTGGGATCCTTTTAGTTGCTAAGAATCTTCGGTGACTCCTTCATTTTCTGTTTCTACGCCGCCTCTTTTTCTTATCCAAAAAGTTGTTTTCCTGTCGTGGCTACGGCCAGCGCATGATGTGAAGCGGCTGCGCTGAACTGGTGCGAGCACGGGAAACAGTGCCGGACACGCATCTCGGGGCCGCCTCTCCGGCCACCGTCATCAACCTCAGCAGAGAAAAAGTTCTGGACCACCAGCTACTCCCTCAAAGAAGATGCTGCGTGGGCTCGGGCGGCCGGTGTTGTCCGCCGCGTCGCGACCACTGTCCGCCGCGTCGCGACCACCGACAGCGTTCCTCGTCAACAGGGCAACCACGACGACCACCGCCGCACAGATCATCGTGGGGAGGAGGTGGTTTGGCGCGGCGAGCGCCCCCCTCGTGGTAAAGGAAGCGTCAAGCGGAGTGGGGTGGACAAAGATCGATTACCCGCTGGTCTCTAAGATCAAGTACGATACGGCGCCCCGGACGGTCATGTCCCCCTACGCAGGCGGCCCGGTCTACCAGTACCTGCGAAACGGCTGGCACCAAGTCAAGAGGAGACGTGCTAGCTTATCGATATAGCTTGTTCTTGCTGGGATAGATTTGAATCTGATTTCTGGAGTTCTCGACCACACGCGCATCCTTGAACCTTAGCCGTGAGGAAGATATAGAAGTGAATCACCTCATCTTCAGTGAAGCAACAAAATGCTACATCAGTGAAGCACCTCTATCGGGCAGAGGCGGAGAACATGGACCCGTTGCAAAGCGTATTTGTCGGAGTACCGGAACAAGAGTTGAACCCAAACAAAAACGCCTGGCCAACAGGCCTGGATCCGCACGCATGGGCAGGTACACGAGCGTGGATTTCGGAAGACCCTAGCCTTGTTAAGTTTGGCCGCTTCATCAACATCCTTTGAAAATCCAGCATTGTTGAAACTCCGCCATGGGTGAAAAACAGGTCCCATGGACAAAATTTGGGAAGACTTCCAGTACCTCGTCATCTTTCCCTTCGTCGTCGGAGGCATGTTTGCCTACTTCTTGTACTAAAACGTTTTCCCCTTGTTTGTTGGGAAATGAATGATCGCTACATCTTCACGCCCCTGGCCCACAATGAGTCGAGTATCGTTTTTCATATACTTCACCACTTCACATTCTGCTGCTCTTAAAAAGAAGATGCAGATGAACATTCTTTCATTTACACCGACAGTGACCGATGGCTGCGGGTGGACCCCTTCGCGATGTTTTGGAAGTGGCACGATCCGGAAGCTACGACGTGGGCGTCCTGGTTTCCGCATAAAAGTTTCTTCATGTTCTAGCCGATCGACGATTCGGATTCCATTTCGGCACGCAAACGCATGCGGCTGCGGATACCAATCGATCCCACTGCCGATCTGGCAGCTGCCTGAGCGCCGAAGCAGCAAGGAACACCACACGGATTGCCCAGAAAAAACCAGCGTGCGCTGCACAAGCGCTTGTCTTCGTTCAGAGGAGCTCTGCGATGCCAGCATGTTCAGCAAGGGAGGCCAGCACGCTGCGTGAAAAAAGAAGAGTAGCAGACCCATGACACGGATTTAATCTGTCTTCTTCCTTTTCGAACATTTCCATTTGAGGCAACGACAAGTACCGATACAAGCGAAAGAGGGCGAAGGAGCGCAAGATTATCAAGTAAGGAGGACGTCGCTGTCGGAGGGATAGGGAAATACTTAAAACATTTTTGAGAGGGCGGAGAGGCTGGGTTGTCGGAGGTGCAGCTATTTTTTAGGTAAGATCAGAGAAGCATGGCGACGGCACAAGGGCACAACGCTGATGCGGAGCGGTCGAAAAAGCTCGCGCTTTCGCGCGACATTTTCGCGTTTCTTGATCGCAATGGGCGCGGCTTTCTGCAGAAGCAGGAGCTTGCTTCCATCCTCTCCGCTGCGCTCTCCTTCGACCTCAACCAGCACATCGAGCGATACTGCGCGCAGGGAACAAGCTCGTCGAACGTTTCCTCCACCTCCCCGGCGAAAAAATTATCAACGGCGCAAAAGCTGCGCCCCTGGGACTTGCGCACGCGCATCCACTTGGACGTTTTTCTGGAGGTCGTGGGCGGAGCGCTGTCGATTTCGGAGCTGGAAGATGTCCGCTGGTTCGCGGAGTCGGTCGTGAAAGTCGAGGACGAGCTGCGTGCGGCCTGGGAGCAGCAGTGCGGCCTCTTCCAAAAAGCCCTGGAAAAACTCTACGCCGCACAGCTGCACTGCTACGTGCTGCGCTACCTGCCGCCGAAAGTCGCGCGCTGGCTCAACTTCCGATGTACGAAACAAGTGGTTCAGTACTAGTAAAATATCGATTCAGTTGTAGCGATATCACCTCAGAAGAGCTCCTGTACTTTTTTTCCAAGGGCAAAAATGGAGCTCCTCCACGGTTGGAGGTCACTAAACGTCGATACAGATTTGCTCCCCAGTACTTGTTCGCGGGAGGATTGCGGCATCTTTTATACCGAAAAGCCACTCACTAAAACTGAGTCCTCGCAGGTGCTTCCGGCCCGCCGGCCGCCGCCTCACCGCGGCGTCCGCAGTCTGCCGGCGCCAGCGATAGTCCGAACGCGCGGGCGGGCTACCTGGGCATATCGAAGCAGGAAGTGGAGACGCTCTTCGTGAACGAAACGTCGGACGACATTCGAAAGCTGACCGAGCAGATCGAGGCCCCCTTTCTGAAAGTGAAGGATACGTTCGACACGCTGCGGAAGGATCTGTTGGAGCAGACCATCGTTCCCGTGTACAGGGCGCTCGAAGACCGCGTTCTGCAAAACCTGGAGTACTTGGAGGGAGAGGTACTGCGAGCTTCTTCCTGCGTTGATTGGCGGATGAAAATTTGAATTATACAAAATATATCCTGTAGTTCTTACGCGAACTCAGGTTCGGAGCCCGCAATCACCCCCCCGACAATATATCACAAAAGTAAAAAGCAGGTTACCGCCCGCGCCGTCCCGGAGCTAGGTCTCATGCTGCTCCAAGAGGGCGCCCTTCCCTTCCTCGCCAGTCTCGTCCGCAGCCGCGCGTTTTCTCGCCAGAGCTTGGTGCTTTCCGCGGTGCTCAAATTGCTGCTCGCTTTGCTGGACCTCCGTGTCGACCTTAAAAGCCACATCGCCGAGTGTTTGTTTTCCGACGCGCCGGATCTGATGCTACAGCGGGTATTGCGGGCCCTCGAGGAGGGACAGCAGCAGCCGCATCTTCAAGAGTCGAGGCTACTTGTCACGGGGCAGGGCCACGGCCAGCAGGGTGGCCAGGGAGGGGAGGCGGCGGCCGAGCAGTTCCAGCTGCTCTGTTCCCTGCTGCGCGGCATGAACTTTACGTTTCTCGCGGAGGTGAAGCCGCGCGTGTGCGAGTTTGTGGAGGTGGGATACCTCGACGAGATGCGGCGGCCGTACAGGCGGCCGCAACCGGTGACGCCGCTGGTGTTGCAGCGGGAGGCCGAGTTGCTGGAGCAGCAACGGAAACCGCGCTACCTGTTCCAAACGGGCGTCCTCGGCGGCTCAGGGGACCGTGGGGCGGGGGACGGCGGCAGCAAGCCGGCGGAAGCTGGCGGTTCTTTCGGCACGGTGGCGAGGCAGCCCAGCCTCGCCGAGATGAAAGGGACGACGGGCGGAGGTGGAGCCGTAAGCAGTACCTTTTCCGGGTCCTCCGCGGCAAGCAGAACTGTATCGTCGGGCTCGTGGACGGGCCGGGTGCTGCGGATCGGGCACGCGAAGTCGATGGGCGCGCGCGGACAGCCAGCTGAAGCGCGCGCGCAGGTCGTCGCCTCCAGGTCCGAAAAGTTCGGTCGCGGCTGGCGCAAGGCGAAGACGAGTCGGCCCGCGTCGGCGGC